>PDGT01000075.1:1668408-1713809 GCA_003671415.1 Megathymus violae
CACTGTTTGCCTAAAATAGGATGGTGTGCCTAGAAGACAAGGCTCATCACCTCCTCAGCAAGAGCCTTGAGTGCCGGGCGGCAAAATATCCCCGCAAAAACTATCCTAACCTAACCTATCAGGACCAATGGCTAAATGCACAGCTGCCCGTATGAACAAAGGAAATGCTCATGAAGTTTTGTCACTAGCGATCATCCATTTGAGAACTGACCGCGCCCGCATCGTTAAAGATTGACACACACTAAAGTGCTTTATACTACTCTTCAAACGTTATTTATATGTGGACGATTGACCTGGTTCCGTCAGCCAGCATGGTTGCACAACATAGATGGTTACAGGTTTCTGTCTGTGAAGATTATAACAAGTTTTATTTGAGAATCGTTATTGTATAGTATAATGACTGTTATGTTATATATTTTGAACATATTGGGGCGGCTTACAATACTCCCCCCAATCCCATGCTGATAGAACTTGATGTCGTAAGAGGCGACAGAAGCCAGCATGCTTGGTGGTAGAGCTTCGTGTACAGGTTTGATTCCCGACCGGGGCAGACATTTATGTGACAGATAAATGTTTGTTCTCGGGTCATGGGTGTTTATAATGTCATATATGTGTATGTCCATGTTACCCGCAACAGGGAATCCTAGTGCGGGGGTGTGAGTGTGTAAACGTTTAAAAAAAAATATTATCAGTATTATTATTAAGTCATTAATATTATTACTGGTATTTTTTTTTTTTCGTGAAGCCTGACTGGCTAGCTACCACCCACCTGCTTGAATCAGCCGCCAAACGATTCGTGTTCCGGCTGGGGGCTTGACAGCCAGTACTTTCTTTCTTCTCATTTCCTGGCTGAAAACGCGTCAGTGATACCTTTGGTCTCGCTGATGTCCATCGGCGACAGTGACTTATGTATTTAAAAAAAAATTGGCAACAGTAAAAGAAATAAAATATACAGTAACCACCTAACCTTTCAAATATTATTATGAACTTGACTGAATCACTACGTACTTTCATGTTATGAAAACTCGATTTTAGTTTATGACTCTTTGATTCCAATTCCACTCAATCAATTGTACTCTGTGTATAATGGACAATTAACTGGAAAAGTTTCGGAAGCAGTTTCAAGTATTTTTCCCAAATTTAAAAAGCAATTATGATGCATGGTCGGGTTCAGATGCTGCAAAATAAATTATTACACAAAATTTAAATATATCTTGTAACCACAACGACTGACTGACTCATAGCGTACCTTGCATTGCTGATCGTTGCAGGATAAAGTGACGGGCATTAATTTGCGGAAATCGAGTTACATCTGAATCATTCAGGTAGTCACAAAATGAGAACAGTTACACTTTAATAGTTTTTGTAAAGAAACTAAACTAATTCTGCCTGTCACCGCTTTTTAAGTATTTCAAAATGTTTATAATTGTTGAAAATTCGATTCTTTGAAAATTTGATTAAAAATTTGATTTTTTTGCATACTTGAAAATTCATATTTTTTTTAATCCGTATTGTAAATAGAGAAAAACACTTGTTTATAAGTTTTCGTCGATTTCTGGGTTTATAAATATTTTCTATAATGTTAGCTTAGTAAGCGGTACGCGTAAAAATATAATAAAAGATAAAAGCTTATACTTCATGTTTTTTATTCCGTGACAACTAAAAATAAAGTTCACAAGAAATAGCATGTCTGTATGTAATAATGTCAATGCAAATTTAAAATTTCACTAACGCCGTAAATTAAAGATCTTCAGCTTTAAATTACACATTAAAGGTCGTTTTATAATAAAGTGAAAAGATTATTTGACTTATCATTTATTGAGAAGTCACATCACGTATGCAATCGTAAAATAAATAATTAACGTTTGACACATAATCACATTTATGGATTTTATTACGGTATAATGTCTCGTAAAACGCGGAAATGTGTTCGTTTTGCTCGTAGACTCTTTGGGAGGCCCAAAAATATAGCACAAATAAGTGAAAATGTATTTTAAATAGTCTCTTTTATTATAAACTTTTATGTTCATTTCTTGCAGTGATGGTCTGTTTGTTTAAACGTCGGTTTTCTAAGGGAGATCCGAGTTAGAATCGTGGATGAATGTTTACATAAATTATGTGTACATTATAAATGAATTATAACTTGTTTCTGTGAAAGACAATATTATCTCGATTTCCACGCTTATATTCAAAAATTTTAAGCTTAACTTTCTTACAAATCATATTACAAATATTGTCAAGTGGTTTTAATTGTAATAAAATGGATTTATTATCTTTTCTTAATATAAAAACTTGAGCGTTTTGCTTGCTCGTGACAAAATCTACAACAGATTCATTTAGTTTGTGACTATAATGTATGAGTTGTTAAATTTAAGTAAGTAGGTACATTTTTTGTTACTTTTTGGTTTTTACAAAATATATCGAAAATATCTTATTTCGTAACGGAATTTCTTTTTATGTAAACTGTAACTGCAAATGTGAGTCTTATAAGCAGGCGGGCCTGATGATGTGATCACCGTCATGCATAGGTAATCACTTGCGCCCAATGACACATGCAACACCAAAGGCAACATTGATGCTTTGCTGGCCGAGAAGTAAGTAGTAACTTTGATCGTTTCTCTGGCAAATTATGGTAAAGACGTTTCACGTTGGAATCTAGATGGATGCTAGGAGCAAGCCAGACAAAGAATAGGATTAATTTGGGTGATAGGTACAAATCCAGTGACCTTCCAACAGGAAGAATTGACGGCATGGCCTCGTTTTTTATTCAGCAAGACGCATCACATACAGTTTGTAGTTGGTTTGGATTCAGGGATATAAATTAATATAAATATAAAAATAATATAAAAATATTATATTATTATTATTATAATAATATAAAAATATTTTTTAAGAGAATAATAATCGGATATGCACCAATTAGGACCTGATTAACACAGCGGGTGTCCATTGGATTTAGAAGGCTTACAACCAGTCAGAATGGTGCATGTTAGGGGAGGCCTATTTAACAGTAGACTTCGAAGGGCTGAGGGATTGGTGGATGCACCTAGGTTTAAACGGCCCGTGAAGTTCGTACTCTATGATATTAAATAACACCCCAGTCGCCTATATTCCTAAGGGTAACTGAGATAAAAATCTTTTAATTAATTTACCATCTTAACTGGAACCTGGAAATATTTTACATTTAAAGTCAACTCTCTGAGTGTTGTAGTTCGGTCAAAATTTCAAATGTACGACCAGTCTCACTGTCACTCAAACTTTCCTTATTGTAAAATTATAAAGCATACATTCAAAAGATTGTAACTAAGAACAATCAAGTCCTTTAGCAATTTAACGTAAAAAAAATGTATTATATAATCTAAGAACCTCAGCTCATTTTCTCTCATTCTCAAAGTATGTGAAATAAAAGAAGGCTAACATACATATTAATTACTTGATCTTTACTATCACTCAACAAAAATTCTTGCGACAGTTCCAATACTCAACATCTCAACACCTCAACTTTTAGCCGATGGTTGAATTGGAATAGCCTTGAACCAGTGCCGCCAATACACACACGTATTTACGCAAACATTGCTTCTTCTCTGTATATATCCCACTATATATATATATATATATATATATATATGTGTGTGTGTGTGTGTGTGTGTTTTCTCTATGCAGTCTTCATTTGTTTATGCTAAGGTTAGAAAAAATATTGTTATGAATAGTAAAATCTATAAATTACAAATAATTATTATTGTAACACAGAAATACTCGTAGTTACGAGTATTAAGGAGAAAAATAGGAGCGTCAATTTCAAATCAAAGCAACGAAAACGTAATCTCAGTTTGCGTGAATCCGCTATCCGCTATTATTATTATTAAAGAAGGCTTTCTAATAGAACGGACAATATATTTCTTATTGATAGGATGTGAGTAGCAAATGGCCTAGAACTGCATTTAGTTTAATCTCTTTGACAGGTATATTGTTGCTCCGGAATACTGAAATAGACAACGTATAGTTTGTAAGTGTTACTGGCCCATCGACCGAATATTGAAAGCGAAATATGAAGCTGATAGGTGTAATTTCTGTGTAATTTTTATACATGGATAAGAATTTAAATTGTTTAGGGTATACATCACTTTCTCAAGTTTTTTTATCTGATGATACCTATATGACTTTCATGCAGTTGCCATAAGAGAAGTCGTTCATGTTAAAGGGATTTTTGTCTTTGGTAAAATAATAGAATGAGGAATGGTTAAAGTTATCTATAAATTACTGACATGAACATTACAGTACTTGTGTGTAGTGAAAATCTTCCCATTAATCACTGCATTTAAATTGAATATATTAAAAAATATATTTAAAGGGGGGAAAGGGAAGCATGGTTCTCCAGTTGTTAGTTGCCACTGCAGTAAAGAATTTTGGTATACCATTCCGAATCACACTTCCCCGTGGTCCCCCCCGATATGTGTGGTGAGAAGCCCAAAGTGAATAACTGTTGGTCTTTTTACTAGAGGCCAACATGACAGGGAAGGAAAACTCGCCGAGCAGCATTGGTCCGCGTGGCGTTTTAAGGCCAATACCCCTTTTATGAAGATTGCCAAGACGCCTCGGTCCTCAGTCCCCAGCAGCTCCCCTTTTCCTGGTTCTGGCAGTGGCCATGGTTCCGGCGTGACAGAGAGTGCTAACAATCTTTGGAAGTTGCCAAGCTGCCAAAACACTATGACCCTGACTCTGGGGTGTTACAACGCCAGGACGATGCGCACGGAGGAACGATTTCTTGAATATCTGACGGAAACAGAATCCATTAAGTGGGACCTTATAGGTCTATCAGAGGTTAGGCGGAAAGGAGAAAAATCATGAAGATTTTCGATTCTCTCCATCGATGTAATGTCAACACTCAATATGTAGATGTGTTCCGAGATTTATACGACAGGGCGACACTGCAAGTCAGGCTGCAGGAACTTACCAAACCTATTCCCATAAAAAGAGGAGTACGACAACGTGACACCATATCACCTAAGCTTTTTACTGCTGTCTTAGAAGACGTCGTAAAATTGATTACATGCGGCCAAAGTGGTATTAATATCTATGGTGTCTCCCTGTCGCATCTCAGGTTCGCAGATGACTTGATCATTCTTGCAGAGAACATCGAAGATCTCCAAGTCATGCTTAAAGATCTCAATGATGCTTTCTTAAAGATGGGTCTCAAGCTGAACATGGCTAAGACGAAGGTAATATTGAATGACAATGGTTCGCCAGCCCCAACTGTCAAAGCAGGAGATGACAAGTTAAAGGTGGTGAAGCAATACGTTTATCTTGGACATGTTATATCTTTTGAAAAGGAGCATTCGGACAAGGAGATTATGAGATGGATCCAGCTTGAATGGGCCACTTTTTGAAAGTTGGAAGATATCCTCCGGTCAAAAGAAATCCCACAAAACCTAGAGACACGTATTTTTAATCAGTGTGTTCTGCCAACTATGACATATGGCACCGAAACATGGACGTTCACTAAGGAGACTGTGCACAGAGTTCGAGTTGCACGAAGGGCCATGGAGCGAACCATGCTCGAAATCAATCTATTAGATCGAGTGCGCTACACTGAGATACGACGTCGGACAAAAGTTTACGACGTCGGGGACAGAGCGATAAATTTAAAGTGGAATTGGGCAGGATAACTGATCAGACATGATGATGGTCGATGGAGTAAAGCCCTGACCGAGTGGTGGCCAAGGTCAAGTAAAAGAAGTCGTGGGCGACCAAAAGCGCGATGGGTCGATGACATCGTAAAAAGCACGAGATCGAGGAGGCTGGCAAAAATTAAGAAAGGCCTATACCCAGAAGTGGGTGATAACTTGCTGATATGTTGATGATGATATTAAAAATATTTAATTGTCAACATAATACCTATTTAACTTAAATATAATCTTTTAATTTAGTCATCGTCTTATCTAGAATACATTTGGTTAAGGAATAGAAAATGAAATTTAATATAGACAATCTATTAAAAGAGTAGTTATCACATTTTGACTATTTTTCTGAAACTATTACAATATTTTTACTATGTAGCAACACCAGTCATTTTATTAATTAATGATCCAGTAAAATAACGCACCGTTTTATAACTAATAACATTTCTGTAAGTTGACTTGTCGATAGATAATATTTCTTTGAGCGTTGCGTAAATGATTACATTGAACTTGCCTATTTCAAAAGTACAATATTACATTGAGGAAATATGCTTAAGTAATTTCTTAATAAATCTTAATCCGTATTAATCTTTACCTTTATTGTCCTCGTTTACGCCTCCGCGCAATCGTTAAAACTGAACGTAATGTTTATTTTTCTTGGCAAACCACGTACTATGTCCACAGGTAATACAAACATCTATCCAAACTGTTGCTCAACATGTATTATTATTTTTTAAACACCGCGTAGTCTGTGACATTTGGTTTATAATTGGCGGGCTTTGAGCTTTGAATTTTGAATTTAGAAGCACACGTGTTCGCTCACTGCCGGTTGCGCGGACACTGAGTAATGACGCGATCCTTTTACTTCACCGATAGCCTCAGTATCACTGGTCACTCTTGTCTTGAGTAGTGAATTGAACAAACTTCCGATGATATAGGTACGTGTTCCGGTTGGGATTTATGATTAATTTCACATTATCCATGTACGCGGTAACTACTGCCGATTCAATTTCAATAATGAACATAAAATGTCATATCTATTTTTATATTCAAGAATTCTTCGAGGTGAAATAGTCAACCGAGTTACGCTAATGGGAAATTTTTTGATGTATTCCGTATATATATTGTACTGTATCACTGTCGTTATGAATGAAAATGGACATTTTAAATGTGGTTAATATTGTGTGGGCTCATTGAATAAATTGAATGAATTCCTTCAAAACGAGCAGCAATTTTAATACCTGATGGTAAGTGGTCACAGGTGCCCATAAAGATTCGTAACACCGGCGCATTGACCACCAAGAAGGAAGAGCGGGGAACGCATTAATTAAGTTGTGTTACGATAATGTATGAGAAGCACGTTTAAAATATATCGGCAGACATTAAAATTTAAAAGATCTATTCTGACAGGTTAAAAACCCTGCCGCCATGTATATGTACTGTTAATATTAAATTGGGGGTTGCCCGTTGTTTAGCAACGCATCACAAGCAGGAGAAGATGGGATGAAGCACAAAAGGGGATGAATCATAACGCTTAATGCGAACCACTCAACGATATTGAACGCTATTAAAAACAATTCTGATTTCTTAATTTTTGATTTGATAATTAGACAAAATTGAATTCCTAAAATTAAAACTTTTTTTTGTTTAAGTAAAAGACATCAACGGCTTCGTTCGATCACAAGATTACAATTTTTGCTTGAAACTTATATTATATTTGGATACTTAATTATAACTGTATAAAATATTTTATAATATATTTGTATGTATTATCTTATGTTAAATATATTATTATTATTTTAAAACATGACAACTTATTTTACTGATAATCAAAATGCACTGACTTCAAATAGGGAAGCAGAGTAGTTTTATAAACAGGAAAAACTATCTATCTTTTGTAAGTAATGCTACTTTTTTTGGAAAAAAAATCACCATGGCGTAAGTAATACTTTATAGTCTCAATGTTATTTCATTATATTACCATTATTATTAACAGTAAAATAATATGTGTTGGTACTAATTATGTTAAATGTATATACATATATACGTATATTTAGGTGGTTACATTTTATTTAAATTTGAAAACAATACACAATTGCATGCAGAATCACACTGTTGTACGTAACGAGCACTTACCATAATAAATACTTTTAGACGTATTTACCGTAAAATAGGTTTAGACGCGCCTATAAGTAACAATTAGCTCATGGTCGTGACAAAAATATTTTTAGGACTAAACAAAACAGATTCCAATAATTACACATAACATTCTAATAATGCATTTCGTACGTGAAGAATTGATGGAAGGTAAAGAAAATACCGGCGAGATCTCTTTACCGTTTTTAATTAACCGAGTCCTATAAATACTCCATAAAGTTCTAATGGCTTACTCACTTATTTTTTCATTTACCAACCTTCACATATCATTCTGCTAAAAGACTCAACCAAGTTTTCTATTTCGTTAGTGTTAAACAAGTTTTTGATCTGTATCTGTAACACCAGAAGCGTTATCAGCCACGTAACCTCCATAATATGTTCATCTGTAACACCAACAGCAATACCAGTCAAGAATTCGCCATACACATCTGTAACCGGCCAAGAAGGATGTGTAAACTAAAAGCTAGACGATTCTTATAAGACCGTAGCGTCTACTCATACAGATTAAGTGTACCACCATCCAAAAGCGTCTAGAAAGTACGGTTAAGTGGTACAGTGACCGGCGATCACTAACGGAAGTTACTGGTGTTAGTGTCCTGTCCTTTGACCAGTAAGGTACACTGCAAGAAGGAAGTTGTTGGTACTGAAGGATAGTGGGAACCCTATACAACTATATTTTGAAATTCCTTAACCTAGGTACAACATAACGTAACTCTCTTGACTTTGTTTGTTACATATAATGCATAACAAATGAACTTGATTTAATTTCCTGATCACGCACTGTTTAATCTGTAAAGCAAAGCTATATCGAATACACAAGTGTTTAGTTTAACTTAATTTAATTTAATTTGTTTTATTATAGGCACACACACACAGGTGTGTACACAAAATACATAGATAGCAATCTCTATTTCTGTGCAGCTAATAAATATACAATTCTTTTATAAATCTTTTGCTTTCTTTGATTTCCTAATAATCTATACATATAAAATTTTAACTGATCCCTTTCTGTACTGTGTGACGGATATATAAGAATAACCACCACATAAGCGTTTGTGCGCGCTAATCTCAGGAACGGCTTGACCGATCTCGTTATGGTTTTCTTTAATGTGTTGCAGTAAGCATCACTCAACATTTAAAGTTTATTCGATTGCAATCTGTTAAAAAAAAGTTATAAATCAATATATTTCTAATTCATAGAATGAGAAAAACCCAGTCGTAAACCAATGCAGGTGTTATTTCTAAGCATAAGGTGTAGTTTTTCTGAAGCGAAGCGAACTCGCATTCCTAGTTATGATATAAGTATATTATCTAACCAAACGTATTTCGGTGAACTAAATACCCCAGTGTACAGGACAGTCGGGGTTTCTATGTATGTCGACAACGATAAAGTATACGTTTCGTATATATTTATTGTATACACGACTCGATCTTTCATTTATATTTATATATTACATATATTTACATTATATTATATTTACAACGGTTTTTATACTAACTAGTCGATTAAAATCCAAAATTATTTTGACATACTTAAAATATACGTATAAATATATTCTATACAAACTTTAGAAACGAATTTTTACATTTTAACATAAAATATGACAATCGTACTTTACGTGTCATATAGAATTTATCCTAATTTTCGTGTATTAGAAAAATTTAATAATGTTCAACTCTCTACAACAAATAATTTTAAACGAATGTTATCGCGGAATTTATATATTTTATTATGTAACGGGTACTTTTACGATACGTTTTATTTATTGCCAATATTTCAACCCGGTTGCATGGATCGTTAGTTTATGTAAAACACAGTAAGTGTCGTGTGTCGTGATATGGTACGAAAAAGGTACTAAAAATGTAGCTCCGTAACCGTAACCGAAACTATGGGATATGCGAAATAAAAATATATCCGTAACCGTAACTGAATTCGATATAAAAGTTTCCGATAATTTCGGATAGTGGCGAGTCAAAATAAAATACGTTGTGACAGATTTTCTCGAGCCTATACACTAGCCGTGTCGTTCTAATTTTAGATTAGTTTTTATTATTTAATTTTTAAGGCTATTGTTTTTTTCTGTGATTACAATACATAAAATTGTGATTACATAAAAACTAGAAATAAAGTGAAACGGTTACCTTGTAAATACATTTTTTTTCCAATTCGTAAATCATCTAATATTCGTAACTGAAATTATCCGAAACAATCGGATAATCCGAAATAATTTCATATCCGTAACCGTAACCGAACCGGTAAAATATTATTTATATATCCGTATCCATATCCGGATCCGAAATTTCATATCCATAATATCCCTAGCCGTGAGTACCCGTTACATAATGAAACCAATACAACATCTTTTATATTAAAATATATAAATGATTTATAATTATGGTGTACCAAATCTTACACTGGAAAACAAAAAAATAATAATTAAGTTATTTATTAGTAGGTTTGATGATCAATAAATACGATAATTTGTAGTATTATTATTGATGATGAATATAATTATGATAATGATGAAAAATTTTGTTATCATTCACGTCAAAGAAGAAAATATTTATGTTATTTTAAATTCATTTTTTATAAGTTTGCAAATCGGAGTCAATTTCAAGTGACATTGCAAATCTTCCCGATACATAATTAATGATAATGTGCGTGTTCCTCATTCGACGATAGGAATAATAATAATAATTTATTGGCTCTCGTATACAAAAAATAAAAGATAAGAAACAGATATAAAACAGATTTAGCTGTCCATAAACATATATCTTTTTCGAACTGGATCAAGTTTGTGACCGGTTCTTGGTGTAATCGGAGCATAAATATTATTATTACAGCCAAAATTCATTGAGACATCGACGGTTCAAAATACGCATTCAATCAGTATTATACTGGTTCTAAAGTTGAAAATACTTAATAATTTGTAATGAAATGAATTTTAACATTATTTATAAACATCAACCTTAGTTACAGAGTCTTTTCGTGTGGGAGTGCGAGTGTCAAAGTTTTTGTTGCTAAAAAAAAAGAAGTAAATTTCACCGCCCGTAAAATAAATCCATAACATATGAAATTTTTAAAATAACTTAATCTGATTATATTCACAAATATTTTTTTTGTGAAGACAAAATTTACAGATAGCTATACATGCTAGTCTTACAAAAATATCAGTTACCAGATTCCGTTTTAAAAATCGAAGCCATTCATAGCTTGCCACATTGTTCTGTTTTTCTAAGACAAAAATTTTAAACCTACGTCTGGCAGACCAGCTATTTAAATTTTAATATTTACCACATACTTTACGTATGTATATTTTTAAGTCCAATTTTACGAAACAACACAACCCTAAATGCATAGATAGTGAAGTGAGAAACATCCGGAATGAGAACAACGCGTCGGAAAAACCGAACTAAAGAACATATGATGCATTGTTCACTGAGACATATTGTATTACAAGATCATTGTATCGATCTTAAGACTTCGTGGCCCACGCAACGATCCACCGTTACGATTTGACGTTCCACACGAATCAGGAGTCACATCGAGAATCTTAATAATCTATTGAAATACTTTTAGAGTAACGTCACATTTTTTGCACTTTGTGATGAAAGGCGCCATTTATTCTGAAGTCCAAGCCAACTGGGACACTCAAGTAAGCAACGGACGAGGTCATAACACTTAGTACTTTCTATTTGAGGTCGTTGGATCCAGTACCACCCAATTTTTTTATTTAAAAACAATTTATTTGGTACCAAAAAATCATGGCGGGCAAAAATTTAGCTCCTCGGTGATTTCGCAAGATGGCGCTATAGTATCATTACAAGCACAAATAGTCCTCGCTTATTGAAATATCATCAATTAATCATATCTTGCCATACATATCTTGACATCTTGGACGTTGTCGCAAATCACCCTATTTTTGCATTCTACCCCGACTCAAACTCAAAAGTCATCCTTTTCCTTTATCTATGTAAATACATATATCATAAAATTTTAACTGATCACTTTCTGTACATGAAGGATATATAAGAAAAAAACTATTATTAGGGGTCTTTTTACCGCAATAGAATCCAAAACAATAATAGTCAGAATTTTTGTGTTTGTCTGTGAGTCTGTCCGTTTGTGTGACCAACTAACGAGAAAAACCCAGTTCCAAAACAACACAGGGTTTTTTTTAAACGTAAGGCGTAGTTTTTCTGAAGCGAAACGAAGGCGGTTTACGAGTTAATCGTATAATCTTGCGTACAATCTAAACTTGAACCTCACCGTCCACACGCCACAGAGTAATGGCGCTTCACTTAATTAACTTGTTACAATTACGTAGTAGTCGAGTCATAAGTGGTATTGCAAATATTTGAAGCGCTTGTGCACTCAGCGGAGCATTAGTCACGGCAAAATAATTTCGTAATGTCCTATTTTGGTAAATTGTATATGTCTATTCTGAAATCTGGGTCAAGTCAAGCGCAAAGCAAATACTGCCTTAAGCTGGGAGTTCGCCATTGCCCATGCCAAGTCGATTCAAAGCGACCGGTCGGTGCTTGTTACAGTACCTTTTGCAAATGCATTTCGACACTTATCGATGCGTTTAACTGGGATTCATGAAAAACTTCTAAAATGCTGACATTATAAATTTTTAATACACTGTGTCTACGCTTACGGTCCCTAAAACTACTTGTATCCTTTGAATACATTTATGAGCATTTAATACCAACAACACTTAAGTCATAAATGGTAATTCCATCCTGATGATCCTTGAATCTAGCAAAATGAATACCTAAAATAAAAAGCGTAAAATAAGCAAAAAAATAGAGCTAAATTAATTAATTTTCTTATATTAACCTCCTAGACTTGTCTCTAAAACAATTTACTAATTTTTAGAGATATAGTTTCAATAAAGGCTTGTTCAATTTTTTAAAGAAAGTTTTTTAGGATTATATGTTAACTGCACAAATATCAAATAAAATTAAATATAAATAAATATTTAAAAAAATATTCACATAAATAAATCAAAATATAATATAAATATTAAATAATGCTAAAATTGACTTTAATTATTTCCATAACATGAATAAATTAGAAGGATAATTTACTAATTGACGCCTTCAATATACGGAGTTTCGAAAAAAAATCGGCGTCATCAAACAAAGTAATTAAGTTGTTACCAACCGCTGTGCACAGTCAAATAAGATAAATAAAATAGCCGCATAAATATGTCTTCTTCAGTCAGAAAATAAATCAAAGACAAGTGTCTCTGACTGATCTTAGTAGCTCAGTGTGCATAATCAGTATATGTATACTGACTGTCATTAATCTATATCTGCCTTATTACCAATATTATTTAAACTGTTAACGCAACAAGTGTTATAAAATCCAAAAAATCTATTGAACTTTTTGAATGTCATGAAGTCTTCCTAATTTAAAAGCTGATTTTAATGCTTGCGTTTTTTAATATCAGTATTAAAAAGATTTATTTTCACAGCAGCATAATATATAATAATAATAGAATTACTTTTGGCGGCATGGACATTCTTTTCATGTTTGTATTTGGTTAATTTGATTTTCAAATTGAAAGGAAAATTTATTTTAAAAAATAGCAAAAGTAGGCAGAGAAAAACGAATTCACGGAGTGAAAAACATGCATAAATGCATTAGTAGATACATAAATAGATGAATACTTTTTTATTCGGCTTGATTAAATATTACTTATCATAATTACGACATGATACCCAGATCGTACGTGATTGTATAATAATGTCTTTGTCAACAATTAGCACAGTCATTGAAAATACAGTAGAGTAACAATGGGTGTTCGTATATATTATACTGACAATAGACATGGCAAAGATTAATCTGTGTAAATTATTTGACGGACTAACTGTATGTTGATTAATTTAAAGAGGAGTTTATTTCTTATGTTATGGAATATTATTTTATATAATGACGCTAATAAACGACTGTGATTTGCATGGGATTTCCGTACTTCCGCCAGAGCTACGGGATTTTCACTGTTCTAACATAGTCGGACAATTCTTTTTGTCACGTTCGGTTACTATTGAACCGGACGCTTGTTTTTGTCTATTCTTAATTTGTCTTTAGTAAAGCAACAATCGTTAGGTATCACATTAAATTAAATACCTACTGAGTGTTGAAATATGATCTCATTTGCACTTTTTTGAGCGTTACAGCAATAATGTCGATGATGTGATGGGTTTTGGTGATTTGTATCAAAATTAATGTTAAGTTTCCTGTTAAATGTTTATGTACATACACAGCAAGAATTCATTAAATAATTCTTGGATTATTTTATGCTAATAAATATTGTAATGACATATATTTTTGATTTCTTAATTTTAAATAGTTATAATGCCATAATGAGTGCCTAGTATAATGCATACAAACCTGTTATACCAGTACTAAAATAATTTGTGAACATAGGCTTTGTTTATCACTGAGTCTAGCTAGTCTCTCCTGCATGTGATACACGTTAGAGAAAATAAACAAAAAATGGCACAGTTAAATGTCGCGTACGAAGTATTACTGACTTAGTTAGGTGTAAGCCATAATTAATAGTCCCATTACAATACAGATAACGGAAATTTCCCATTAATAAGAGGGCCTTAAGTATGTTCACCACACTGGCCCAGTTTAAGTGTCTATTATACAGCGAGTTAAAATTATTATTAATATGACTTTGATTACTACATTTTGTGGTATAAATTAAATTGACTACATTTTGTTGCCACTTTAATGAAGTGTGTAAAATCAAATACTCGATTTTAATATGTTCAGATTATATTTTGCACTTGATAAATACTGTATCTGATGTGCTATCCTACTAAGCGAACTTCGATCGAAACTACCAGTGAATACATTTCCGTGACATTTATTGCACTATGTTGCTAAATTAATATTTCCAAATTATTTTTCTGATCGAAATTGGCTCATCAATTCTATCATTGATAAATTTGTAGCTCAGTTGTCGATGGCTTCGTTCAACGATTCGGAGGTTCTAGATCAAATTTCAAAGTAAAAATGAAGTATTTATGTTAAGTCAGATGCATGTTTTTGAATCTTGATTTATTTTTATTTTTTAATGTTAGGCTTTAAAATTTTTATGTTTTAAACTGCGCTTCTCTGTAAGCCTTTATTATTATTTTACTACCTAACACAATTCATGTTTAATAAATGTATTTGTTCAATTAACAAACAATACTTAATCTATTTAATTTAAGTATTTAACAAATCGTTCAATTAAAAACAATAATTGTTAATGTATTCTTGTTATCGTTTACAATTATTTAAGTTTGATAATTTGAAATATTTGACAGACTGATCACTAGCGATTTAATGAGATTTATTAGCTATAAACACTCAAAGTTCTTAGATTCATCTAATGCAGTGCGGTATGTTGTACACCGTGTTGTCTTGATTAATTACATAGATGTAACGACTTATATGTCTGGTACAATATTAATTATGTGATGTACACACGATCAAAGCTGTGTCATGGTAAGGGTTTAGCTATTAAGTAATTCATTGCGAGCAACTTTGGTTCTGATATTATGCGTAGACATAACACATGAGTATAATAAATAACAGATACACAAATTTTTAGGCAAATACAATCGTTGTCGCTATTAATATTTCACAGAGTTCATATTTAGGAGACGATCAAGATAATATTTTGCTTCACAACCCATAACTGGCACACCACTGACTGGCTCGAGTCATTTCTCACAACATGAAAGGTTCTAGTCTCCTCGTCCAATATAAGGAGTAAAGACTTTAGTTCATCAATGAGGATATATAGTCGCGCTGGCCAAATATGGATTGGTAGTTTTCACACTTCTTTGTGAACATTATGGAGAACTATCAGGATAAGCAAGTTTTTACATTATGTTGTTATATTTCACAGAAACAAATGTCATTTAATTTGTAACATAGACATAACTCTGACCAGTTAGTAGTGAATTCAGGGATCGAGTACGACCGGGACGGAAGATCAATGTTTGGTCCACTGAATTATTTGGTTACTGAGCTCCGAAAGTCAGTCCCACTTCCCACAAGCCTTGGACACCGTCATAGCGTAAACAAAACCCTACCACTTGATTAAGCCTCGCTAAAGAATGTACAAATTTATAATACAAGTCAAATGAAATATCGTCCATTTCGTGTTAGATAAATCAATGTGAAGGATTCTTACAGACGCGGGGATATGTCTAGAGTGGCGTGAGTCGAGCTCATAAATAATTTACGCGCGATTTTATGTTGATTTTATCTTGTAGTATGTGTGATTGGTGCGTTCAATTAGTTATGACCTTATTCTGAAGTGCATTGCTGACTGTCATATGATATACTATTTATTATGAATATTATCTATGTTACTCAATTTGTACATAAGCTTTAAGACAATTAATTAACGTTACATATTTTAAATAGTGTAATACTCCAAGTTTATATTTATGTTTCTACAACAAATTTAGAGGAGGCCGACTCGTTGCAGACCTAACTTCGAAGATATTCGAAGATTTACTATCAGATTATGATCGTAGTATTATTTATTAAATATGTATAAAGACTGTACTGGATATATAAATAAAAAAGATTATTGTTCATTAAAAATTGTTAAATCTGTCTCGATTCTACTGTCACTCACTAAATCAGATACCGTTGTTTTTACATTGCCTTGTTATGTATTTTTTAACTATATTAAATACATTTAGAATAGCTATTGTTTGTTGTGCACATTTTGCAAATAAACCTTCAGACACTTACGATTCCCTTACATAAAAACATAGCCTGTTTTTGGACCTCCAATCCTAATGCGACTTCGTCACATTTAAACATCTTCTTTAAAGAGTAATAATAACCTTAATCAGGGCTTAATCAAAATTCATAGTTAAGGTATAGGTATATTATATAGGTAAGTATAGGTATATTAAGGTACTTAAATATAAAGGCCGGGAAATTTTAAATCTATTAAGGTTCATTCGCTCAGTAGCCATGAAAATGCCGTTGAAATGGTAATGAAAGATTTTAAACTTTTCATAATAACCTCAAACCGCGTTCAATAACCACAAAAATATAAAGAAGCAAACATATATGTTCTTTTTAACTGATTCATCAGCGGCCAGCTGTAACAACTGGAGTTTTAAAGCATATGTCTTCTCATAACGTGGAAGTTCACTGAGAAGGAAACCTTGGACATTACAGTCCTAAGATGGGAAGAAGGGATGGTAGTTTAAACGAGTATAAATGCCCGTGATTTTGACCGTTCGATTAATGAGAATTGGTAACTGACCTTTCCATCAAAAATAAATAAACATTCCTACAGATACTATTTCTTAAAACTATAGTTTCTTTCACAATCAATAATAACATTAAGAGGCTTAAATTGTAGTACACTAGAGGAGAGGAGGAGCAAGAGGAAGGGGACTATGTGAACCCTCCTCCGATGCCGCATTCTTCTGCTGCGTATTAGGAGATAGGTATGTGGTTCTTTCAACCGCTCTGGAGCTTCTTTTTGCGACATCACCTTTACTTAGAGCGAAAGTCCTGCATCTTAAGACCTCCTCTCTGGACTTAACTATGGTCGAAAGTGAGAACCTACCCTCCGCTACTGTGACGCGTTCAGAACGCTGGGAAATAGAATAACGTGTGTTGCGCTGTATCCTCGACGCAACGTTTTATTCATTTTCATTTTTGGAAGGTTCATGTTGGTTTTTAGGAGCCTGTGTAACTATCACTGTCCACTACCACTTAAAAAAACCCTGAAATGTCTTTACCGTGACTTGACTGCAGTACTAAGGATCAGTCAATAAACGGGTTTACCACTTGTTGGTCAGCAATGCATCGGTGACTTGTCCTTTGTATTACAAGTCCATCTGCAAGTTCGCAGTCTGTTATCAATACAAATAATAATAATATTAATAATATACTGTATAATATAATACGGATACTAAACATAATTCGGTAGGTACGCCACCGTGCCAAAGGTATCCATCCGGCTGGTACTAGCGATTGTAAATATGGGTTTATAATAAGAAGTAAATAAAATTAACACAGTTGTTGCATTACTCTATAGTTCTATTATACATGCGGTCGTATTTAAGGTCTAGTCACTTCTAATATTGATTTTATGTGTTTAAAACAAAATGTGCTTTATTTATTATTATTCTTAATGGACAATCAATGAACATTGATATCAATTGTCAGTTTTGTATTGTATGAAATATAACCGGATATACGATTCACATCTTGTTAACCAGCCATGGATTATATTATTAAATGTATGTATTGAATTGTCTTATATTAAGTGTAACAATAGCGTAGACTGTTGTTATCTATCGTATGGTTACTAACATATTACAATTCGCATTCATTTTTAATTCATGAAAAAAAATGAAATACACATAAAAAAATAAATGCCTCAACTGCATTTTTATAACATCTTTAACATGTATTGAACCATTCTTTATAAAACGATTTTCACATTCTTTATTTGAAATCGGAAATATAATCTTATTATCTAAACCTCCTCGTTCTTTTTAGTTATATATCGATGCTCTCAGCCAAAACTGCTCAAGCTAAAATCTTTATATTTTGACAATAGCTACCTTCTGTAACGTTACTATTAGAAAAGAAATCTCTAAAACTCCATCCACACCGGTAACTTTGTGTGACAGGTTGCGAGTACATAAAACTGAGACGTCACAAACATCGGAACCTCAAGGACTTTACTTAGGTCTGCCAGTGGTAACAACAATTATACACATTAGTTAAATTTACGGTTTGTCCTGATGACTAAGTGTTTAAAATTTAAGGCAAACACAGCATTCGCTGATTAATTTACAGTAATTTAAATTGTATGTAATTTATTTGTGTTGGCTTAATCTTACCCCTTTTTTGAAATGACTGAAGTAACAATTTATATATATCCAGTGACATAAGGCATCCATTTAATATTCTGAAACGACGTGGAATTATGGAATTGGTACCGACCACTGTTCTACGATATGATATTCAAAGGGGTGTATTATTTATTACCCTTTATTTCGAGATACGTTGTAATTAAACTTGCTTAAACACACTTATACACCAAAAGAGGTACAAACATTTGAATATGAAAATATACATATAATAACACATTAGGCAAATCATACCACTTGAATTGCCTCGCCTTAACTACGACGATAATAAGTCTCTGTATACCAGGGCGGGCCGGCTCGTTACCCGGCAGGAGTTTACTGTCTATAAATACAATGTGGTAGGTACCTACTGTGTGGTACGTAACAGGTAGCTTCTAAAACAAATATGTTACTCATTGTTGTTTCTAATTAAAAGGTTTTGTGGAATCATTTAGGTATTTTATGACTCTTATCTTCGCATAGTTGCGTAGATATTGTTTTTAAACGATTTTGTGAACTGGCCTTCTTGTGTTGTATGTTCGAATGGAATTTTATTCATCGATTTTTGAACATATGTTAGAATCGAATGACAATGAGAAATTTATAACCTAATCACCATCACCTTTTCTCCTTTTACTCTTTACTGCAACACCTCCTGGATACTGTTCATAATGGCTTTCCTGTGTTATGCTGTGCAATTATTTTTACACTTACGTTTAGTTGATTTAACATTATTTTGTAACGAGAAATGAACGGTAAATTTTTCATTCAGTCAGTAAAAATTCGATTGAAAAATTTCACATCGACGTGGCGAAGGGGCCCTCCCATTGGAGAAAGCTGGGCTTTTTGTACCACGCAGTTTAATCCCGATGACACTAGTGTGTGAAGGTTGAATTCTTTACTTGCCGAGTTGGCTGTCACCATTCTAGATTTAACCGTAATATTAAAGGTTTTTCACAGGTCTTTTTACGGGTTTCAATTGCAGAGCCAGTAATTAGGTTTTTTTTAAATAATATATACTGATTTTAGTATAGATAATAAATATATAATTCACTCGATCAAATATTCGGGGGTGTAACTCAGTGGTAGAGTGTCTGCTTCGCATGCTGAAAGTCCTGGGTTCAAATCCCAGCATCTCCATATTTCTATGCACTTGCTTTTCATTTTACTAATGAATTCTATTAATTTATTTTACATACATATTTATTTAACTAGGGCTATATTGGTTTTTTTCTTAAAAAACAGAACATAAGGAACAATAACGTGACAAAGTTCAGTATTTTTTTATATTTTATACCTAACGAATATATATTGTAGTATATTTTTGTTTGTGCCAGAATCTGCCATTCGTAAAGGTTGCTTTCATAACTTTGATTAAACAAATTACATTAATTTGACGCATGAACTGAAACTTAAAAAATATGCTTACGAGTAATATCTAAAGTTATTACCGAATGTCAATGCTCTAATAACAAGGCAGTTGACTTCACAATTGTATGAAGAACTCTTGTAAAATAACCGCTACACACGGTTTCTGCTCCAGTAAGTACGTCGCGCGTGTCTCTCAGCAGGTGTTCCATGCCACTTACAATGACCCTTATCAGTTTATCGATTTAATACTAGTCCCGAACAGTATTAATTACAAAACATTTTACGCCACGACACTCATTCATGACAGATACATATCTTTGACATTTGCGGTTGAATTAGATAAGTCGTTCAGAGTGGTTATTGCGAACGATTAGATTTTTCCGTGAATTATGTCGCACGGGCAGCCGTGTGCAATCTGATACTATATTTTTATATCTCAAAAGCGAAAGGTGTAATTCGACATTGCAGTCAGAAGTCAGAGTGGTACAGAACCAAAACAGAAGATTAAGAAGAAATCATTACGCACCAGAGCTACTCACTATTTTGTTTGATGTGGGTGTACTGAATCCGATTATGATTATGGGCAAAGATATTAGAAAAAATTCTGTGATTATGCACGAGTACCGTAAGGATTAAAAGGGTGGTACAAAGCCCAGCGACCTTCAACGAAACGGCTGTTCTGTAAGGTTTTTTACGGATGTTTTTACCAATGACAAAATGACATTTTTTTTTTAATTTCTGTTCAAGTTAAGCGCGACACTTTATATCGAAGTTTGGGATTTTGGCACTTTAAGCCGTAATCAACGAAACCACGGCACTTATTTGAAAAATTTACATTACAGTAAATAAATTATTTCAGATGGACATAGGCTATACTTATATCCAGTATATACATATGAGCAATTTTTCAACCCAAACGAAGTTGACGCGCGCCGCCCGTCGGTAATAAAATTAAACATTAGGTATTTATTTTGAACAACTCTTTAGTCACTATTCACGTTACAAGTAATAAAACAAATAATATTGTGACTAATTTCTGTGGGATTCAGAAAATCCCGTTCTAATTTTCTTACAACTAAACCACTGCTCTATATACATAGTACATTGTACCTTATCATCCTTTGAATACAAGTAATTTATTGAAATGACTAAGCATTTTAATAGTGTTTTTTCAGTCTTGGTAAATATGACTTTGACATTGAGATACTTTACTAAATAATACTTTCTATTAATAATTATTAATTTGAAAGTAAAGGAAGTTGAATCGAATAGCGCATTGCAATCGAAATTGAATTTATGCAACTGTTTGAAACCCTAAATACCTAGTAATATGAGCTATTTTGTCATACTTTTATAAGTACTCAAGTACTTTTGTGTGAGTACATTCTGCACTGCCTTGGACCTGTCATGTTTACCATGTAAGACCGTAAGACAACTGTTTATAAAGAATGTGAAAATAACTAGTTAGGTTAAATAAAAAAACTAGTTTTTTATTTCAATTTCCTATTTACAACAGTACTATTATAATAAATATTATTATAATAACAAGTGTGCAATAAATTATACATGTCAATAATTATACATTCAAAAGATATCGATCCTAAAATCATTACTGCTTAGGAACATACTTTAGGTTATACAGAACGATAGTTTAATCTTTTAGAATTCTGTCAGGACTTCCTATTAACCAAGCAGTGTTATTATAAAAGATGAGCAATTAGTTTTAGTTCAACTTTACCTGTCGTCAATACTCAATACTCGAAATAACAGTTGACACTGTCCGCTGATTGTGACTATAACCTCGTATTTCGGTATATTAAACGGTGTGTATGTACACGTGACGTGCACTCCATTTCAAATGTGGTAACCGTGGCCGACGATTCACCTTACTAATCTTCCGAGCCGATAGTATGTAATTGGTTAGATTTCGTCAAATTCTTTGAATGCCATCTCTCTCCATAACTCGCTGAATTATGTTCAAGTCCACAGACTCGACTACTCCGCCGTAATTTAGGTGCGGTGAGGTGAGGAGTGTATTGAATAAATTTCTAAACACGTAAGATATCAATCAGCTTGGGTTTGATGCAAAGATTTGAGCAGAGTTGTTTTATTTTCGAAAGCGATGAAGATGCTGTGGTTTCCGATTCGATCTCATTTTTGACCAATAAATTTAATTTCAAAACCGTGCTCGGAAAAATATTTGGACACAAGATCATAATTTTCCCTTCCGAATTTTAAGCAGTTACGTTTACTTTCACTTCTATTCACTTTAATGATTACTGCATGAAATATTTCAGTTAATCGTTTTTAAAGTACACTTAATTCGATTCAAGATTGTTCTCTTATGGGACACCGCTCGATTGTAAAATAGATTCTTTAAATTTCATAACCAACAATTAAGGAAGAGTTTGTATCAGATTCGGCTCGGTTCGCAACTCTCATATGTTATTAATATGATGCATCTCATATCATTATTAATAATTATCACTATTTATCCTCGATAATATTTTAATATAGGACATCGTATATGTTAAAAGGCTTTAAGATTATAAATTAAAAAAAAACCCTAATATCAATCAAAGATTTGAAATCATGAAATATAAAATCAATCATAAAACATCTTTTTAATACGATAACAAAAGAAAAGTTAGGAGTTATAAACAATAAAGAAAATCAACAAATATAATTTTGTTCTAGGGATATTACTTATGTATCAAGCTGTGAAATTGTGAGTTTAAGTTTATTTAATATTATTTAGTATACTTGCAAATCAGTTCAAAATAACAATTAAGACAACTTGCGGTCATGGTGCATGACCGAGGCTAACATATTTCAAGTAACGTTTTGTTTGTAGCAATTAAATTATAGCAACTGTTAACATAATTACTATTTCAAGAGATGGAATTAAATTCCGGACTGATAAATCGTAAAGTTTTGTCGTTCAGTCGAAGAATAACTAATCATTTAGAAATTTAAATTAATTTCCGGTTATCTAACATCACGTTCGGAATGGCATAGATGCATTTTAATAAAACATTTTATTTTTATATCAATCATAATTTTATTCATATACATTTCAATATCTAATATATAGTATTCAACATCGAGATAGGTTGTCTGCGTAACAGTAAACAATTTTTGCATCATTTTAAGGTAGTAGATGTAACCGAGGGCGAGTAGTTAGTCCATACTAGTCACCCGGCCTCGCTGAGCTTCGAAAAACATGGTCGTATCGGAACCATAACGTTTTTCTATTTGTGTCAAGCGTTGGCTTTTTCCTCACTTAATTATATTAGAGGTCGGTCACCGGCTCATGTTTCAACTTTCAATAATAATTATATATTTTGACCTATGCATCAATAACAAAGAAAAACTAATACATATTCGGCCTGATTACAGTTTCGAGTGCAAAGATGTCGAGCTTTATAATTATGTATCTGTTTCTTTCACGCGTAATTGCCGTGAGAAAAACGAGCATTTCGAATTTATAGTATTATATATGAATATTAAAGTTATTATGCTTTAAATACTAAATAAGAACTTTCTTCGAAATTGAAGTTTACTCTCCGGCGGAATAACCAAGTTTTTATATGGTTTCTTTCATCAAATATTAAAAATATGTAATTTGTAGTCCTTAAGAAAAGCTCTTTAATTTAATATGTCCAACTTTGCACTTGTTCAATTTTTTATTATCCCATTGATACTCTAACTTCTGCCATTAGTATTGGATTTGTGCGCCAAACATCGATTTCTACCGTTCAGTAGATTCTAAGGAACTCGGGCGTGACACAGGTAGAAAAACTCGCGACTGATTCTAAATGGGTTACGTTTTTTTTCATCGGATTTATATAACATTTAAAATAAATACATTAAGTTTAAATAGATAGTGCGTATTCTACTTGTTTCTTATTGTTGTTATCGTGTTGCTTACGGAAATACAAATAACTTTTAAGACAAGGAGTAAGGTTTTAACGCGTCTTTTTGTTAATTCACATGAAATTCTCACATTAAGCACTATCCAATTGTTAGAAAGGTCTGAGTTACACCAAGTGCATTTAACTATACTATGTCCTTCGATTATACTTGTACCCGACATTATCACAGCCTACTATTGCCTTATCAGGCAATAGGTAGGCCTCTAGCCAGAACAATTTATCTGCTACCGGATCCAAATAGTTTCAATCGTGTTGATATTAATATCAGATTACATTTATAATTCATAAGTCGAGGCGGAACAGTTGAACCTCGTATCGCCGGACCTCGTATGCATATTTGTTCATTGTGGACAGTCCAGTAATAAAAAGATTTGAGTATTTCCCGGCGTATCAATCATCATTGGAATTATGACAACTCATAATATATGGACAACATAGAGTTAGGTTAAATTGACGCGTTTGAGAACATTTGTTAACATATCTGTTGTTGTTAGAATATTGTTTTGACGAATATTTAACACACTCTTTATGATAAAAACTGGCAATTTTGTCAAATCATTGTATCAATTTTATTAACAAACTAACAAACCACCCTGGCTTCGTTCTTTAGCCGTTTAGTTCGTTAGCCTTAAGCTAAGAACGCATCCGCAATGTTTTAGGACTAGGTTTTTTTTACTCTGTGAGTTATAAATATAAATACATATAATAATTTATAACTTTTCTATTTTTATTTATTTATAACATTTATTTATAGACAGATTGAAATGAAATGAACTTTAAATGTTGAGTGATGCTTATTGCAATACATTAGTGAAAACCATAACGAAATCGGTTAAGCCGGTTCAGAGATTTGCGCGAACAAGCGGACAGTTAAACAGAAACATTTTAACAATTATTGTTTTGAGTTCTAGTGCTTCAATTAAGACTTCAAATAATTTGTTTTTACATATATACTTTATGTACAAAAAGCGATTAGTTAAAATTTTATTATATGTATAGAAAATCCTATCTCATAAGCTATGATCTGCATTTTAATAGCTATAAGAAAAAATCTAGAATTATTGGAATTCTTGTGACTGTACATTTAATTGTATAAATATTTATAAGAATCAATTGATTTGTAAAAGTATTCAGTGTAATATGCTTTTATAACTGTAAAAGTATCAAATATCTTTGTATCCGTGATAGGTACTCAGGATTGTCGAATTTAATATCGATATTTCATACCAATTACGTAGATCATGGTTATGGCGAGTCGGTACAGTAAAAATGTATAATTTACACCAGTGTATCTTGTTTCCATAAAATTGCATAGTTGTGCGCCGTTGTCCAGTTGATAGTGACTCTGCCTGCCAAACGAGGGATCCTTGGTTCGATTTACGGCCGGGGCAGATGTTTATGTAACATATAAATGTTTGTTCTCGGGTCATGAGTGTTTGTGATGTCTTACTTGTATATGTCCATGCTACTCGCAACACAGGTGCGAGTGCGAGGCTGCGAGCGTGTGATTGTTTATCATTTATTTCCATTAAGCTCGTTACATACGAAGACTTATAATAGAACACAGCGCAGCAGTTCCAGAATTTGGGGCATGTCTTGTGTTTTAATACCCCGATCGTTAATTAGATCAAGGTATATTTCTTAGATCCAATATAGAATAGAAATAAAAGGATTTAATAAAATATCATCTCTACTCCCCTTTCCACCCTTACCTGTTGTTCATTATATAATTAGCTTGTAACTAAAAGCATCAATTACTGTCCTCCGCCTCGCTGGCGATATCATGATCCCGTGCCAAAGGCTATTGAGTTCAGAAAATTAGTCACAGGTTTTACCTTTGTACCTAATTACTTTGGACCGGTCTAACCGCAATTTTCTCGGAAGTTTCTTCACAATACCCCAGTCTTTATTACAATCAATTACTATCTTTCAACTGTCCGACTGATAACTATAGCTATTAGGGTAAAAAAAAACTAACAAATTATCTCATTTACAATGTTTTCTAGAATACGTAACAGGTAGTATCAGTAGTTAGGTAAATAATAAATATTATATATTTATTAACTACAAGCTTAAATATAACATGCAAAACATAAAGCATACATAATAATTAAAACTACAGCATAAATAAAATTTAAAATCAATACAAAAATTACAGACGATTTGGAATTATGAGTCCGTTAAAAAATCTGAAAATATATTTCTTAACTAAATTATTTTACATTCTTAAGCAAATAACTGGTGTTCGTTTTATTTTTTTCATGTCAAAAAATTGTTACCACAATGACAAGGCTCAAGTCAGACCGTTCGCTTTTAATTGTTGGCATTTTTAACTTCAAGTAAATTAGTAATTAATAATTAAGTACAATATATCATGTTTAACAATACATAATGTTGTATGAAACGGTCGATGGCGCTAAATAAATAACATTGAAAATGTTAATGCTAATTTAGTTAATTAATTTTCAACAGAAAAATAATTATCCGGACTGCAGAGATGACATCAAGAAACACAATGTACTCATGTCTTAAAATGTAATGAAACATTATCTTACGTCTTTTAATTATCACGATTCAGGACTTAGGTATTCTCTTATAACGAGAAGGACCATAGACTACCACCCTGGTCAAGTGTAGATTGATAGACATCATACACCATTGACAAAGCTCTCAGGTTTCATCGACTACGAGTAAATAAGTAGTAATTAATTTCTTATTAGCATAGTAATAAGTAAATAAAATACAGATGTGTGTATATTTCGAACTCTAGTCAACCTTGAGAGAAACCGATATGCACACCACTAAGCAATCAGTCTTTATAATGTTACGTGTCAGGATTCAGAGGTTCGACAAACGCCAAAGTTGTTTCGCAGGGACTTTATTGCATTTCAATATTAATATGTATATACTGGCAGTCGCACTCGCCGGTCGCAGGTATTTCGCTTCGGAGGGAGAACTCTTCGCTTTCACGCACTTTTGCAAGAGACATAAGGGCGAGAGTCACCTAATGTCGGGATAGTTCTTATCAGTACCTGTTTTTTTTATGGTCGTCATTGTTTTCCGCCGAACCTTCGTAACAATATGTTATTATAATACCAAATTCCGCATTCTAAGTAAAAGGGGCAATTGTAGCCTTTAGACCGGGTAAACTGATGAGTTGCAGAGAACAGAAAGAAGTCATTGGATTCAGCTAGCCTCAGGCTAGTAGGAGTAGAGTGAATTTATATCAAGGAATGTACCTTAAATTTCAAGAGGCTTGCAAATAAAATAAGCATAATACGCAAGCAACTTCTAATATCAAGTAAAATTCATGGCCATATCAAATGGTTATGAGTAAGCTACGTAAATGTAGGTATGTTAAAAATCAGTATAAGAACGTCTTCTAATAATAGATTTTCATGAATGGCCTTTCGATACTCTAAATACGCAGATGCCATTCAGATTGCTGCGTAGGCGTTTCCAGGTATGAAACCTGTCATTATATAGAACTGTTTTTAATTATTTTCTCACGTGTAAGTACTTAAAATGCAGGCGACATTCCTTCCTGTCAATGATATTTATTGAACAGTTCTAAAGTTCCGGTAAGTGGAACCATATGTGTCTATACTATTTTGTTGAATTTAAAGTTCTTTGGGCGTGTAAAAAAACAAATTTATTCCCATCTGGCATACATTAGCAAGTGCACATCAAGGGGTACAATAATCAATAAGTTAATTATATAAATTGTATTTTATACGTAATAATTATATAATTGTTTAAGGCCAGTTAAATAAAGAAATTCAGTAATTGAATTAAATTTTATGTTATTCCTTGGGTTACGAATGTGTTATTTAAGATGCGTTTCATCTCCTCAATAATATGTGCCGGGGATATAAAATTAAATATGCATGTGCACTTACTGTAAAGATGGTAGTTTTCGATACCCTACTGCAGCATACATACATTTGCTTCAATTTCATGAAACTAGTAACTTATCTGTAAAACAAGAAGATAAAGTTTATGAACTAGCTGATAAAAAATAATATTAATTGTTTTGAGTGCGAATGCTGCCTGTAAACGTAAAGTGTAGATAATTTAAACCGAAGAAAGACAGAGTACTAGTCCATTTTAAATTCGTTTAGATTGTATTGAAAGTATTTTAGAGGTTTCGCGGGGTTATCCATAATACCTTTGGGGAAGAACGCCTCTAAACTTTTGTCGTTTGAGGTGTAAAAGTAAAAATCATTTAAAGTTATCGTTGAGATCCTTAAAATTAATACTTTGCTTGTTAGAAGCATTCCTCTATAGAATTTTCATATTGTACCTATAATTTTAAAAGTGAAAACACAATTTTTGATGCTCCGAAGCAACTGCCTTATTAATATGCAATTTCGTTAAAATTTTAACCTTAGTTTTTAAAATGTTTACATTACAATTTACATTATTACATTACAATTAATATAAATATGTATAAATATTCACATCCTGGTAAATATCCTACTAATATTATAAATGTGAAAGTTTGTGGGGATGGATGAATGTATGTCTGTTACTTTTTCACGCAAAAACTACTGATTGGATTTAGATGAAACTTTACAGTATTATAGCTTATACATTATAATCCTTATACATATGGGCTATAATTTTTAAACATTTTCTGTAATTCGGCCATAATATAACGATAAAACTGCCCTCTGAGAGCTATCTTGACGTGCGCTGCCTAAACCATTGCAGTTACACAAAGATAATGTATCGGAGGATTATTTGTCTTAAATTGTTCTAAATACAAGTTCGTGACAGCATATATCATCCTTTTATTTGGAAGCCACTATATCCAAAACAGTGAGGCATATATACATTTAAATTGGGAAAATTAATAAAAAAATCTTGGACGAAGTAACCAGCGATACATCAACGTACATCAACTCCATCGACGCTGTCATGTCATCCCAAGACTGTACGAGCTCAAAGCAAAGCGAGTTCAAAAATTGTATGGAATTTCGTCAGTTTTGAAGTGACACAGCTGAAATTTTGAATCTACCTTATGGTTAATGAAAAAAATAATTCTAATTATTTATTTAAAATCGTCTGTCACGAAACTTTATGTAACAGACCAAATTCCACGCGGGCACAAGCTAGTCTCATGTAAGAGATTTTTTTTCTCCCATAAAAAAACTAAAATTAATTAATGAATTAATATTTGAAAAAACTGTATTAAAAATCACATCACATTCACATCGTTATCCACTACAAATTTTAAAAAATGTATTTGAACTTGAGTGGATGAATGAAACAGTATTTTATTAACGATTGAAAATTTGAACAAGAATTTTAATTTTTGGGAGTGTGTAACATAGCAGTAGGAATTTAAATATAATCTGTGTCACTTTGCTGTTTTCATTTTTTCTCTTTCATCTTTTTCTTCCCTAACATACACTATCTGCGATAATTATGTTTCATTGTTGAATGTAATCTTTTAATTTCAATATATTTTTTGTTCTTAGAAAAATGTCAACTTACAACAATCACGTCAATATAATTCTAATAGAAGGCATTTATTTACATTTCGTACTTGTATACAATTTTAGATAACAAAGTACAGTTTTAATAAATGAAGATAAATTATGATTGCTGTAACAATAAATGATTATTGGTATAATAACCAGGTATAATAGGGGTATCATTATTTACTTAAGCGATTAGGGGCGTCACCTTGTAAACTGAAGGTTAGAAAATTATCCAATGTGCCCTAATGAGGTTTTCAAACTACAATATATGACTGTAATTATATCTTGCCTGATAGAAATACAAAGAAAACTAGATTAGGCCCTGCTGTTAATGTTAAATAAATAATTGCATACCATGTCCGAAAATTCCCTTCATTGACATTATTTATCTGTACTTTAAATAACCTTATAATATGTAGATATATTACTAACACTAAAAATAACTGTGTAAATATAACAAATATTTTGCCTTTTCTCATCTCTAGAGTACCTAATGTGCAGTTAGTGATAATCATTCTCTAACTTTCCAATGTAATTAAAATCTAATAAAACTACGTTCGTTTATATCACTTAATTACAAAACCTTGAACAATTATAAGTATTATTTGTAACCATAAGGCGAAAATATCCTCTTCGTAGGAAGCGCTTCTTCGTCCAAAGCTCCTTGTGGTAAGAGACTTTCGTAGGCGTAGTTTGAGTTTTAAAAAGTGTATGTTGAATTTTGCATTTCAATTTATCTATCTATTTATATTTAATCTTATCTATATATTTTACACATTCCATTGCATTTTTTAAATTTAGTCTTAAATTAGTCCTAAATATACGGGACTCTAAAACTATTTCTGTTTTCAAGAGAAGAGTAAGGGAACATTATCTATCATTATCAAAGCAAATATAGTTATAAAAATATGTTTCTTATATTTCAAGTATTTCTTTTTCTCCATGTTGGGGTACATTCATTATATCATATGTATTATATATTTGTATGTATAAGTGTTGTAAATTGATATATGTTTTATTATATATATTGTAATATATTTATGTATTATTTACTATTTTATACACATTTATTGGTATATGTGTATGTGTGCACGCTGCATCTACCTCTCGATTTATATGTCTCCAGTCGCAGGTCTGCTGGAAGAAATTTCTTAAGAAATAAGCAGCACCTTTGTACATTTTTTAAGATAAATGTTACTCTGTGCCAAGTGTGTGCCTGTGTGTACATAAATAAATAAATAGTGACATAATTTTAATGATTGAGTAATAATAATGATTTGAATATCTATAATCTATATAACTTACCACCTGGCGAAACGATTTAGCAACCAATGCGATAAGGTTTGGATATATACAAAGGTATTTTAAATACTGGTTTGGTACATAATTTTGTTACCGACTACTATAGCTGTATGATATTTAATCCACGACCACGAATTAGTACATTGTATGTATAGAATTTATTAAAGTATAAGCGATATTGGAATTGGAAGTCGTGACTGTCGAGGAACGAGGGCAGGCTGCATTCTTTGTCTTGCCAAATAAGCTTTTTACTTTGTTTTAGTTTATTTGATACTTAAAATTTAATATTATTACTGTAATTTAAAATTTATCAACTTGCAGGTGTAAACGACTTTGTTCACATAATTGTTTTTTTTTTTCATGTAAATAGACAACAAAGTAGCAGACGATATAACCTGATAGTAAACGGCCGTCGCTGTCATTGTCCCTCCGAAATACTAAAGGCATCACCGATACGTTGCTGACCAAGAAGTGACAAAGCTCTTGTGAACTGGTTCGTTAGTACTACAATCAAAACATGTTAAGGTTGATCCTAGAAGGAGAATAGTATCCAGCCAGGTATGTTTGACCTTACGGAGGTGCATGAACGGTGGTGACCACATAAATAAAGGCATGAATACATTCATTTTATGGATTTTAAGGACTAACACAGCTTATACGTACGCAGTAGAAAGATCACGAAAATCACGAACCGTTGAGGATCGCCACAAATTCAAGTGATGTGGGTGGAATTTGAATCTTCGGTATGTAGTCCAAGCATGGAAAAGTCACGTTGGAATCACACTAAACAGTTCCTCGGAAAACTCACCATTATATAGCCTGTAGAACACGCAGAGGCAGCCAATCTCCGAAGACTTAATAGTTCTGATTTGTAGGTGATTACCATGTTGTTGACAATTCGGATTGCGCATTTGTATGGCGTCAAACGGTTAATTGATATTGTAGTGCACCTGCCTAAAAATGAGAACAGTACTCCATGTGAAGCCTGATTTGTGCTTTGTAAGGTATGATCAGATGCCTCGCAGTGCAGTACAGCTTCGATCTGTTTATGACTCCAAAGTTATATATAAATTTTTTCTAGTATTAGTAAATATCATTTTTTATTTGCTGACGATATAATGATTTTAATCAACATCATCAACTTGTATTTTTGAATTATACTGCGATTGTTTGACCTTAGATGATTCCATTAAAGTACAAAGGGTGAACAATAGAAATTTAAATTTTTTTTTTACTTGTAAGGTAGACACACTACTCGTAGTTAGCTATACATTTGAGTACATTGAACCGTCAGGCGTTCGAATCTAAAACGACAAGTTATCATTGACATAAACTAAAAGTTATTACGAGAACCCGTGTATGGAGCAGGCGTAGGCATTACGTTCTATAAGAACAATAGATTTTTACGCAATTGCTCGTATATCATACCGAATTGGGTTTGACAAAGTGATTTAAGATCAGAAAATGGCCATTAATTTCAGTCTGTGACTGAATGAGGTCACTTCATTTATTTAGAACCTCGAAACATTCACAGATTTTATTACGTGAAACATTTAGTTCACAAGCACAGAATCGGTTTATAAAATTTCTTTAATTTGTAATAAAAAAAATAAACATACCTTTATTGTATTAAATAGATATACGGGTCTTTAGAGCGGGATACGATTGTCGTTGGAAGTAATTAGAAGAGTTTTATATAAAAGGTTGCCCAGAGGAAAAACTTAAAGCCTTTATGAGAGATTTTTCAATGCTAACATATTCATAGACCTAGAATTATTTGTGACATAGACATAAGTCATCACGAACATCAAAATTTTTTCATTTGTATGTGTAACTCATCCGTGCTTCCCGTGCAGCCATGAATCGATCCCGAGGCAAGCTACGACATTTGGTATTTGGTAAAAAAAATTTGGTAAAATGGAAAAGTTTACCTATAGTACTTTTTATATGAGTATAAACTTAGCGCCAGGAGACATTAGTCATTATAAATAAACGTTTACACACTCACACCCCCGCACTAGGATAACCTGTGTTGCGGGTGGCATGGACATAGACAAATATCACATCACAAACACCCATGACCCGTGAACAAACATTTATCGATCACATGAATGTCTGCCCCGGCCGGGAATCGAACCCTGGACCCCTCGCTCGGCAGGCAGGGTCACTACCAACTGGGCTATGGGGTCGTCAAATTTTCATTTGAAGAATTATGAATATATTCCGCCACACTTCACCAGGTAACCATTCAGAAGTTCAAGATGGAGGCTCTCCTCCACTCCTCCTGACTGCTATGTCACTTGGTCAATAGATTGAAATGCGTTTGTAACACTAGCAACTTGTGATTGTTGCCAGCTAGAGGTCTGTACTCTGTAGCTCTACTCGACTGTGTCTCTGTAGCTGTACACTGCTTTGTGTCGAATTCATACTGTGCAACAGTACATTTAGATATTCTGTGGCAATTATGGCACAATTAATCTGTGGTATTTTCCTGTGGTATCGTCGAGATGACATATTACTATAATTGTAGGTCGAGATTGCTCTTGTGTGCAGATCAAGTAAATAGTTGTAGTTGATAAATTTCATGCTGTCCAAATCAAAAAGAATAACCTGGTGTCAAATTAACAACAAACGGCGAATATAAGTGTGAGATCGATAAGTCTTTTAACGCAGCCGAGTTGGGTAAAATCAGAAGTCCGTTTTAAATACCGAAATTGTTAGAAACACAAGCAAATATTCCAATTGAATCGTGCGACGACTATGATAATTGACAATGAGAATCACAGACTATTAGAGATTAATATATTCAATGTAGTTAATGAGTTAGCTGCTTAGTTAAGCACGGTATCAGTTGACGCTAATATTGTTCCAAATTATCATTTCCTAGACGACTCGTCCAGAAATAGTTGTCTTAGATATCAATAACCGTTTAAAAAGTTCTTTCTACTTCTCTAAATTTTTTTTTCGTATACAAATTATACCATGATGTATGTATGATCAAATGTATATTGTAACAAGACTAGGCATACCTACTGAATATTTTATATGAATTTTTATTCTGCACGAGTACGAATGCTGCACGCACCTCTAATTAATAAGTAATTATCATTCACTTCGGTGAAGGGAAACATCGTGAAGAAGTCTGCATAACTAAAAGTTCTCTACAGTGTTCTCAAAACTGTGAAGTCTGCCAACCCGCACTTGGTTAGCGTGGCGGTTTAAGAGACCTTGACTTCAATCGTTGCGAGAACAGAGCTGTGCCCAGCTGTGGGACAATTATGGGTGGTAATGATGATATATTTCAAAAAATTGTAATATTGTCAATAACGTTGAACTATCACAAGAGATTTTGAATCTAAAGACGTTATCATTAGAGCTAAAAGAACCTCGTTTGCCAACGGCGTTTTGGAAAAAATAAGGCTTGGTAAAAGGATTGAGGCATACCATCATTGTCCAGATTGTAGATGGGACGTGGTGCACCGAAGCGGATGCTGCTTTTTATTTGTGTCTTCTTAAGGAAAGCGGAACAAGTTAATTGGTAAGTAAATTTTGCCGCCGATATCTAGTACCAGACACTTGTCAGGTTCAAGAGAATAATATTGCATATTTTTGTATGTGATCTAACTAATGTTTAACCTCGTAGGTATCGTGAATAAGGTTTTACCTGCCTCGTTAGCTACTACCATTTAAATTAAACACCGAAATGTTTTAACATGTATCGGTTGGAGTGCCCATTATTAAGGTGCCAATCGTTTCAGCCTCGGATCGTCTATCATCCGTCTGATCGTTTGCTAATAGTATCAGACTTTACTGTGCCGTTATCATTTTATCAAATCAGTATTAATCTACATTGCAAAAATCTACGCATATGATGATATATATCATAATATATAGTGCTCGCGAGTTATTGTAATATAGTGATTCAATAAAAATATATATTAATATATTGGTGCATTGCACCAAGCATTAGGTACTTACGATTACAGAACATATTTGTGAATGCGAATGATACATACTGACCACGGCCTTGAAGTACCGATTATTGCCATTAAGTGAATGTAGTGGTGAGTGTACATTCACTTAATGGTTTCATGTTATAATTTAGTGTCGTTTAACTTTGTACAGTTATTCATTAGTAAAGGAAATTATTCTCGCATGAAATAATGTTACTAACCACGTATAAAAAATAAATTAAAATACATAAATTCATATGTTAAATGGACTTATGAAAATATTACAAATGACTCTGTGACTCTTGTTGGTGGTGACCGTCCGTACCAAAAGCCTGTTAATCTTCAACCACTCTTGCACTTGAGATTCTATAATTTATCTGGGTTTGGATACATTGAAAGAATTCTAAATAACAGGATTTTTTTTATCTTTAACACATACTAGATTTTAATAAAGAAATAAATGCTCTCACACACACATAATCCTAATCCAGAATAACCTGTGTCAATCATAAAAAATAAAACGCCACAAACATAGGGTATAGATGTGTTCATAGGGGACGATCTGAGAGCAAACATTAATCTATGGCGTATTTTCCTTAGCCTGGAATTGAATCTGTGACCACTCGACAATAATTACCAACTGAGCTACACAGTCATTCAAATGTCATTGTTTTAACAAAATTTTTTTTGCGGAAGATGTACATTAACATTACGTTAAAAATAGGAGATAAATCGTCTAAATTACAATATATACTGACTAGTTATTAGCCACATAAAAAATTACAAAATAAATTATTATTTTTATTCTCAAGGTGTATTTTGCGTTTGTGTTCACGAGTGTACCGACATTCCTAGCGCGCCGGGTCGCTGAATCCTTTCACTCTACCACATTACACGCGCTAAACAAATTCTCAGAACTACCTTCAAATACTAAAATATACAGTACAATTTTTAAAAACAATTACAGACAACAGCACCGTCCGTATATTCATAAGATTTTCCTATTAATTTTAATTGAACTTCATTTATAGTAAGGAAACAAAAGGTGGGCTTAAAATTAATAGCGTTAAGAGTATGAAAATGAAAAGAAGAATCTTATCTCGTGCAACTAAATAAAATAAAATTGAGTAAATTAAAATGTAGCATGTTTGAACTAATAAAATAAATTATATCATTGTATATTAATAAAACTGTTTTTTTTTGTGTGTGTGAGGGATTCTTAATTGCTTTCTTTAAGTATTATAAATAGTGGAATATATCATTCAAAAATGTCACATGTGTCACTAGAAACTTGTATATAAAAAAAATATAATACATAGCTTATCAACAATAACACCATAATTAAAAGACAACCATTGTTTCATTCCTAGACACAATTGAACAACAGAATTAAATACAGATTATTCAAAACAAAACAACAACAAGTAGAATATATATATACATATATATATATATAATACATGAAGATATATTGCTTATGAATTATGTTGCTTAAAATGTTTTACTTTTTTTTTCATTTATTTTGTTATTTAAAAACAAATCAATTGAGTTTAAATGAAATAAATATCTATAAATCTTTCTCGTAAAAATGTGCGTGAAATCACAGTGATCCATTAGTATTTACATAATAGCACTAGTTAAATGTAGTCGGACGTGAAGGTCAAGAAATCAATCATTCAAATCTATTTGGCATGATATTGATGCGGATTTTGCACATCTCTACCGCATAAGGAATTCTTGAATCAACCATTAAATTGGTATTTTGATGTGTAAACACTCATAATCTATTATTCTTTTATATAAATCTATAATCGCTGTCTGTGATTTTATTTTATTGACATACTATACCGGCCTCCTCCGGCTTCGTACGGGTTGAACAATTATGTAAGTATATGAATATTCAAAATGTTATGCATTGCGCCTTGATAAGACATTATTAAGGTTACTGATATTTTATCATCATCTAATCACCTTTCAGCTGCGCGTAAAACATATTTTTGTACAGGTGTCCCATAGGTAGTGGATAAATGGAATGTTGTTAACATAACCAAAACAGTTATGTTTGAGCTCATTAAAATGTTTTTCCTGTTACATTTACCTCAACAGCACATCGTCACTTGATATCGTCACGGAAAATTAACGGATACTTATTTATAGAAGGAAAAATAAAAGGGACTGTTGTCCAGTGAGACGTGAGTGATGAAAATAATTTTGTTGGTTTGCTGTCACGTTCGAACACCTATACATAAGACTATTGGTTTCTTTCTGAAATGAAACTATATAACCATGTTTCATCTCCTGTTCCTATGTCATACACAGCATTTGAACGTCCGTGATCGTATTTTAACAAATTTTTTTATACCAATCAATGCGAGTCTGTTTTTGTTTTGGGGTAATTTCATGAGTAATCCAGCGGCAACAATGTTTTTGAATGTTTAAATATTGATGTAAAAGTTTTTGAATTTGCCTCATATCAATCCCAAAATGTCCTCGAATCTCCTCATAGGTGATACGCCGGTTTTCTTCAATTAGTTGCCTGACAGTGGCCACAATTTCCTCAGTGATCGCAGTTTAAGGCCGACCTTCACGAAATACATCATGAAGATAAACCCGGTCACAATGAAATTCTGTGTACCAACGCCTTACGGTGCTAAAATGAGGTGCTTCTCTCCCAGAAGCATTTTGAAGACGGGTAGTGCAGTTTTGCGAAGTCAGTGAACTTTTAAAAACATAAAAAATCATCGCCCTAAAATCTTTTCGCGTTAATTCCATTTTTGCTACGGAGGACGAACTTAAACTTGTGATCTAAAACAATTGAAACGCGATTTCCTGCCAATTCTTTTTTAAATAATGATTGAATTTCTTGTTTAAAAAAAATATAACATTCAAAATTCCAACATTCATGAGCTGCCAGGAGCGCATAACTTTTAGTGTGCCCTATGTAACAAAACTTTACACTGCATGACCCAATAGACACAAGTATAACTTTGGTTCAAAAATATTACTTAATTTAGATCAAGTTTTTACATGGTGTTTAAGAATTTTAAATAGCTAGTGCCGTTTTAAAATTTATATTGAGATACACACGGCAGTAATAGTTTGTGATGATATAAAGATATTGTAATTATCACCGGGTAGGCACGACAGGAATAACTAGGGCTAAAAAAGTTTAAAAACTTTTATTTAACATCAAAAGTAAGTATATTAAAAATATATATACCACACATCATAGTTTTCGTAGCCTAACCGACTGGGTAACAGTAGAATCCTCTCCTTTTGTATCCTATAGCACACTTTCCGTCCCGAATTAAAAATCTATTGTCAAGGTTAGAATTATTTGCATTTCCCGTACTCGTAGCCGTAGTGTTTTTAAGACGTGGGTCATCTGGAAACACTATGATATCTTGCCAGCGTTTCGTAAATCTTGTTTCGATGCTGCCAATAAGAATACACAAGGCAAACACAAACACAACACAAATATTTCCAATAGCCGTTCTTTGATACAAGTTATACATGTTTGTTCCTTTTTTAATCTAAGTTTTTCTTCTATACCGTGATGAACGAACTCAACGCTGCGTGTTTATTAAATGAGCTTCGAACTGAATCCTCCTTGTTAATATAATTATGTACATAGCATGTGTCATAAGCACAGGTCATACACATTTAATAAAGTACAACGCACACTACTAATGTTCATTATAAAATGAAATGTGACAATATATGTATATGAAATATATTGATTAAAATATGCATACGGTCATACACGGTCATAACTTTTTAAGAATTTTTACCTGTTCGAAAAGGAGATTAGGTACTATTAGACCCAGAATACAGTAATTTTTGCTATGTAGTTTTAAGGACTAACGAAATACCAGACTGGCCACCTAATTTTAAATAGTCACCATCATCTATGGACATGTGCAACCTCAGCAGAGTCGCAAATATGTCGCAGGCCGGAAGGATAGCTCTTTTACGCCTTTTTTGTAGAACCCCACGTCATAGCGCTCCGGGAATACTTTCGAAGGAAGCTATTCTACTTTGGAATCAATTCAATCTTTGGCGAGTGCTCGATATTGGAAGAGTGACGTAGGCATTACTATAAAAGTTCATCAGAACACTCACTATTATAAAGTCTGTAAATCACGCAGAAACAGCCAATGTCGTTCCCTCGGGAGATTCACTACTTAAGTCTCTATTTAAGGGTTCGAATTTACTGACATTGTGGCACACCTGGCCAGAGGTGAGAACAGTACTACATATGAGGCCAGACTTAAGTTATGTAGAGCATAAGCAGAAGCCTCGCAGTAAAGTACTGCTTTGCGCTGTTGAGAACGCCAAGTTTTTTTGCGGATAATTTAGCCTTTCATTAAAAATGACACCGATATTCCTCGTCACTCGAGATGTCAACGCCTACAATCCCAATGTTCCTTATTGATTGTCTGAAAGAGATCGCTAATTAAGCCGTAAGGCCGCCCGTTGTACCTAAACTATTGTATATAAACTTTCTATATACTACTTTTTGGTGTACAATAAATGGATTTTGTTTGTTTGTTCCTGCTAATGGTAAGCGCGGTACCTTCGAACTGTGGCGCCATGACAAAAGGTGATTTTTATTGTTATCGTCATGTGTTAAAGCTGACGTACTTACAGGGACTACGTTTAATTTCACAGTGTAAAATTAGGTATTTTAACTTTTTGATGCTTGCCACCCCTTGAGAAAGATGTCTTTGTCGGTATATTTGATCTGTATTAGCATTCATAGAAAATTACCAATTCTTGATAACGTCATACATTCCGTAGTAAAAGACAATAACATTTGTCATGTTTAGACAAACTTAAACCTAGATTAAACTAAAACTGCTTTTAAATGTATGAAAAACTCTATGAAACTTTTTCATCGGAATCGATTCGGATATCCGAAAGATTCGTTTACGATTACGGAGTTCCATAACATCCCTACTAACTACATTGTTTGTATCTTTGATATAATTCTCTCCGTATACTTCCGTTACGTACTCATGTTTCATTTTCAGGCGTGTAATCATAAATACAAACCCAGCCCGTATTTCCCAAAATCAAGTTATCCTCATGAATGTACGTGTCAACGGTCGGTGATGCAAATGTCAGTGCGAAATATTGTGACATTCCTTTAAGCCGTGAACTATCGTCGCAGAGACATGTCTGTAGTATCCCTGACTTAGTCACTAAAATGTAGTATAGACTCCTATTCTGCACATAAGGTACAAATTGCAGTAATAAATGTATCGCTAGGTCTCCGCTGTTAAAGGTCACTGGACTGGTACTCAATCAATTCTGACAGTGTACAAAATGTACCAAAGATCCCTTTTTCGTATCAACTTCTTTGGGACAACGTTTGAGTAGACTTAAAAAACCTACCTACGTGTAGTTGTTGTATTGCAAACTGGTTGGTATGTATGTGAACTTTTACAACGTTTATCATCGTAATGACAATTTAAAACCCTTCCTTAGTGCTAACCAAGGTTATTGTATAAGGAACTACTGTAGAAAATTCCATGCTTTTAGATCCAGCGAGACTTTAATTTAATTAGGTTTTGTTATCTGAGAAACGCTAGCAAATAAATAGAAGTAGGTACTTACAATCGAACCAGTCCAAACTACTCAGAATACCTTGAATCACAATCGTTTCAGTTATTCGCTACACAAGGAACTGAGTGAATGACACCATGTCCACAAAACGACAATTGGAATAAAGGCGTGCCCAGATATTGCCGTACCAAAACAATGAACTCATTAACGTTATGATCCACTCGTTAATACCCAGAATTCTGATAAACCGGGCTATGACACAGTATGTCAATTCAGAATTATGTCATGTAAGTCCTGGAAAGTAATGGATACAAATAAACACGAGTTTAAGGAAGGCAGGGGGAAAACCAAAGAAATATTCGTTGGAGTAGAATGTGCTCAGCTTATCCACCTTACATTAAAGGTAGACGATGTCCTAACCCAATCACAATCGTGATGAGGATAGATTGAACCTAAACCATGGGGGTTAACTCCTGTTGTAACGTCGTACAGAAGCTGAGAAAGATGCGACACTTAAAGCAATCATATAAATAACGAAAGCATATATATAAAAATTTATACGTGTTCAGTTACCTAAAATATGACAACGAAATCAACTCGGTAATATCCATACATAAAGATGTTCATGTCTTCTGCGAGTTGCTCACGATGAATCCTCGCGCGCATTGTGGTCAACCGTTGCCCCCAAATAAGGAACTCGGACAATGTTCTGGCTCACCCGAACATAATTATCGATTATAGCTGTTTTGTCGTGTTAAAATTTTATTCAGATATTCAAGATATATACAGTGCTAAAACTGTTCTGCAATTGTTTGAATATTTCAATCCAATTTTATTTCACTCAGACTTGCTGCCGCTCTCATAGCAAAAACACAGAGTCAATACTATCACATACAACATAACGAAGGAGAGAATTGAAATAAATACAATCAACAACTAAAACAACTAGTATACAACCGAAAATAGGCACAGAAAATTTATGAAAATCCAGGTGACATTAAATATTTACGACGTTAATACTTACTGTTAAAAATTTTCTTATTCAACTTTTTTTTGGAATACATATTTCGGTTCAGATTAGTGTTGTGAACCTTAATCATTTACAAGTTGTCAATAACAGCCCGTGACACCCGAGGTGTAATTAGGTATATAATTGACTTTATCTTTTTTACTACTATCATGATTGGGTGTGTAATTTATTATATAATATATCAATATATAAATAAATATACGTGGTAATTTATACAAAAAATAAAACTGAAAATGGTCCGATTTTGTACATTATATTTGTATCGATCGATTTGTTATTGATAAAAAGATCCCGTTTGTTTCTCTGTGCACATATAATATTAAAACCATATCCTTCCATATTACAAAAAAAAAGTAATACAACGTTATAACAGTTGAATAGAATAGTAAAAGTTTTATCAGGAAACTCAAAGTCGTTAAAAAAGCACACCAAGAGAATTTATAATAATAAATAAAAATGAATTACGGTAAAACCAATGAACAAATTTGACTAGACAAATTTGTAGTTTATGTTATGGGTTATCTTAAGTACTTTTAATTTCGGCATATAGATATAATACCACGAATTAGGAATTAAAAGTTAGTATAAACATTCTATTAGGAGGGTAGTACATAAAATTATGAATTCATACAACAAGGAAAACTGATCGCTAAAACAATGGGAATGCTTCATATTCGTATTTGACGACCCCGTAGCCCAGTTGGTAGTGACATCATCAACATAATTTACGAAGAAAATTATTATCTCTCCACTACCCTCGGAATATATTATTATTTAGTTTATTAGTTTTTACTTTTAATATTTCTTTGAGTATAATTTCGTGTTCCAAGTTAGGAGCTATACTGAGTTATATCTTCATTATCCTTGAAACGCTTGCCAAGTGCGGAATGGCAGATAATAGGAAGTGATAATTAACTTGTAATAATCACATTATTTGAAGAAAAAAACTTCAGGGTGCGTGCTCGATTCGAACTAGATTCTTCCGTACGATCGACCGACATTCAAACCACTAGATTATCACTGCTTTTATTTTCGGTATGTATCACTTATATGTATGTGTATCGAGTGCTAAAATTCATTTGATATAACTTAGTTAATAACGTATCAACTATAATACAAACTTATGCCAAATTAAGGTTACCGAATTGTATATATCTAAAATTACTTATTTTATAAGTGGCCTGTACCCTGCCCTGTATTTCAAATTGTCATTATAAGCTGGGCCTACTGAACACAGGGCTTCGATTCTCGTCCGAGACAAAAGCATTCTTATAAAGAAAGGTACCTAACACACTAAACGTAAAAAACTAGACGATTAAAGTAAACATAAGACTGCTTGGACATGAGTTTTATAAATAGCAATAAATGTATTCTGTAACTGTGAGTAGGAAAATAAAACTTCCTGAGAGTTTCTTGCCGTTGAAGCGATGGTGTAGTTAGATTTTCGAAAAATATTTGTAAAAAGCAATTTTGAATATATTTCATTTCATTCGTTAATTAATTAATTAATTCAAGTAAATATGTATGTTCCAAATAAACATTAAATTTCCTGTGTGTCTAGTTTATTTAATGCCATTCAGGAAACTGAGAAAGATAATGCAATATAAATGTGTGGTAGTAAAAAAGAAATTTTATTAAATGGTACTGCTTATTTCTATAAGAAATCTCTTCATGTAGACCTAGCAATGCATAGTAAATTGATAGACACATACATAAATATTTACAATTTTATATATAATATAATAAATACGTATATACAAATATATATTTACATATACATATATCGACTAAAATTCAATATCACGTTAGAGAGAAATAAAACTCGATTATCTACTTTTCTTCTAATTTTTTTTTTTTTGATATATAAATAAAGATAAATAAAAAATGGTTGAGATATCACTAGGCACAACCCTTGATACATAAATACATCATATTTTTCTATTTTGTATATATTCTTCTCCATCCATCCTTGATTAAAATCAACCTCCGCTACACTTGGTAGCCGCTCCTGATTAACAGAACAGGCAATAACTCGAATGTCTCTACTGTTGGTGATGGCTAAATTATAATTTAAAATGTTCTGTGTATACTGTGCTAAAATCCCTTTTTGACATATATATGATATCTATAGCCATAGATATCATATACAAGTCCTTGACGCTTGAAGGAATGAAACGTGACCTGCGTGACCCCCCCACGGTATTCCGTAGCGGTAGCGTTCGCTTCCAAAGGTATTTCCCATTCACTTAATAAATGTGTCAGTAAAGGGGACTTTAACAATAGGTGCATAGGATTTTTGTATGTATAAGTTGTTTAAGATATAGATTATAACGCATGGCGACACGTTAGCAACGATTACATTTGTGCGTTTCGACTATTAACCAAAGTGTTTGACTGAGATAAAAATATAACTGGATGACATGGTATATCATATCACCTGTTGTTTACACCGTGTTTTCTTCTCCTTTCCAAATGTGTATATTCTTGTGGTCTACAATAAATTGTTTTGTATTGTATTGTATTGTATTGTATTGTATTGTATTGTATTGTATTGTATTGTATTGTATTGTATTGTATTGTATTGTATTGTATTGTATTGTATTGTATTGTATTGTATTGTATTTTATGCAATTGAAAACTAAGTTAGGACACAACCATCCTGTTATGAGCCATTCATCCACAGAAATAGTGTTCCAATATTCTGTGGGCGTGGTAGTGGTGATAGGAGTGTATTCAGATTATTTCTGTGTCAGATACTGTGATCAAAATGTTTGTGATAGCTGAGAGACGTCAACAAGTAAATGTAATAATTAATTAAATATATCCTGACTGTGGTAATAGAATTAGAAGAATTAGGTAGAAGAAAAACAACGGTACATACGGTAAATAATTTTATTACAAAGTTCCAAATTTAATAAGGGTTATTTGCAAAATGCTTCCTTTGCACAGTGTGGTACAGAATAAATTATTACATTAAAGAGATCAATGTTCTTATTTAATAAACCGCTATTTTTAAGTTTTTTTTTAATACTTATATAGTGACATTAGATTAAATAGTGATGCACAAAACGGAGTTTTACCATGCTCTTGGGCGGGATACCAAGCGTTGTGATATCCAAACAACAGAACACTTAGAGGACCCAGAACTAGAAAGGTCCCTCCATTACACCGGGCACCCCCAAAACACCCCCCTGGGTGGAAGGTATATGTACTCCGTGGCGTGTCTCGACAATCAGCTCCAGACCTTACGTCAGGACTTACATGTCTCTAGCTAAGCCTTGGGATGGAGCCTCATCGAATTCCAGTACAATTTTATTTGGATTGCTCTTAAATTGCATTAAATTATCACTGTTCAAGTAAATTCGTCATGTAAAACCGCATCGGCTTTGGAAAAGATGGTTGGAAAAAAGATACTTCAAAAACCTGCGCACTCTTATTCAATATTGCTGAATAACGGTAACCATTTGACAGAGCAAATAACAATCTTTAATTTGTATTTACCGGAAATTGGTCATACAATTAAATAAACTTTTTAATTTACGACTTTGTTTTGATTTATCACAAAGAAATTATTTACTACCAACATAAATCAATCGTTAATTTGTACGGCACAGCGACCTTAGTTCATCTCAATAGAACTAGATGGCGTTAACAGTAGCATATTAAGTTCATAATACTATTAAAAATAATTAATAAACTATAAATTGGATTGGCTAACGGCTAGCAAAATTACAATTTCGCTCTTTTACAAAAGTATCGTATGCTTACGATTTATGATTCCAAGGTTTCGAAGTACTTAAAGAAAAACTGTATTAGGCAAATCTTTTTTTTAATTGTTTGAATCTAGATGCAGTAATTATGCATAGATAGATAGATACACAATAGATAAGTAAACAATCTCGGAAGAAGCATACTTTTGGTTTGTATTCGTTATTTTAAATAACATATCTGTTTTAAAAATCTTGTAATGCTTCATAATTCAAGTTACATTAGAGTTAGCGTAATACAAT
>PDGT01000076.1:0-13564 GCA_003671415.1 Megathymus violae
ATGGGCGTTGAAATCGCCGAGGACGAACACCGGGCGGGGCAGACAATCGCGAATGCAGTTTCTCACCCGACCCAGGAACGCCTCGTAATCCACCAAGCTGCAGTTAGGGGAGATATAGCACCCCAACACTGCCAGAGGACCCCAGTCCACAGCGACCAGGCCCTGATCCGCGTGGCGCTTAGAGCATGGAGGATCTTCTTCGGCACCAGTCCAATATATAGCGACCGACTGAGAGGTGTCTCCGAACCAGCGCGGATGGTCCGGGACCCTATACGGCTCGGCCACCACCGCTAAGAAAACTGAACGCTCCGTGAGGCACTGCAGGAGCAAGTCCTGTGCTCCACTGCAGTGGTTCAGGTTTCCTTGTATCAGCTTAAATGGAGTACCTATACTGAGTGCTCCATAGGTTCCTCGGACGGGCGATGGGCCGATGCGCTAGCTGTCGCTTGCGCAAGCCCATCTGCCCGTATAGAGCTGGTAGCTGCCGCCCGTTTCTCACTTTTCCTCTTTGGAGGTGTGCACCCTTTCCCTCCTAATCGGTGGTCCGATTTGCGACCGAGATCAGCGCATAGGGCACATTTTGGTTTCTGTGCTACGCATTGGCTAGCCTTGTGATTTGCTTCGCCGCAGACGTAGCACAGAGCGCTCCTATCTATCGCACTTGTGCACTGGTGTCTAGCGTGCCCCATTTCCAGGCACCGGTAGCACTGAAGAGGCCTGGCGGGGAGTACCTCCACCCGAGCGGACACCCAGCCGACTCGAACCCTCTTCTCTGTTGCCAACTTTCTGATGGCCGTCAACGGGCAGCGCACCCAGGCCGTTCCCAAGGACGAATGGTTTGTTCTAATTTTGCCGACCTTTACTTCGGATGCGCTGCATCCGCTTGCGTTCGCGATGGCGTTGGCGACGTCTTCCTGGCTCACGGAGTCATCCAGGTCCATCACCCTAGCTTCTCCCTGCTTTACAGGCCGCGCCACCCGTACGCCCATTTCGGAGAAGGCCTCTACGAGCTTGCCTGCTAGGGCGTTGGCCTTTGCTGCGCATTCTGCTCCCCCTACTTCCAGTAAGAGTCCGCCGTTGAGCGCTCTTCTCTGTCTGACTTCCGTGATGCCCAAGTCCGCTAGGCTGACGCGCTCTTTGGCTGCCACCATTGCTTGGGCGTAGGTGACTGAGCTTTCTTGGGGCACGGTTATTGCCACCGCCGCGGTTTTAGGCACTTTAGGAAGCCTATTTTGCTTCGTCTTCTTTCGTTTTCGCTGCCGGCCAGCAGCTGCCGCCTTAGGGAGGGGCGCTAGGGGCACCCGTTTATCCGCGTGAACGGATCTCTCCCTTGTCGCGTTCCGCCGATGACCTGTCTCAGAGCGAGCTGCAGCTCTTGCTTTAGCTCTCGCCTTCCGACTTACTACCGTGCTCCAGGTTTCCGCAGGTAGTATCGGCTGAGGAGTTTGCGTAACCGGTGGCAAATCCTGAGCTGTTTGTCCCGTCTTTAGCCGTCTTTCCTTCGCAGGGCGTTTCGGATCCTCAGCTGGGATGGCCTTTCGGCCCAGAGGGGGTCTTATTGCTCTGTCGGGGAATAGTTCCTCCTTGAACGCAGCCAACTTGCCCTCTATAAGGTTTCCAATACTCTCCATTAGGAGCACCTCAGAGTTTCCGCGTTCGCTGGAGCTTAATGGTCCAGCATTCGGCTTAGTATGCGCGTCGCGTCGAAGTTTGGCTAGCTCATCTGTGAGTATGTCCACTTTTTTGGATAGTCCGGCCACCTGGGACCGCAACATTTCATTCTCCTCCTCCATGGTATTCGATGGAGACCGCTGAAGCATTTCGGTTGCTGCGGCTTGGATGTTGCGGACTGCCAGTCGCATGGCGTGGACCAGGCTGCCCTTTATATTTTTAGACTTGTCTGTCGCCTTCTCTATGATTTCAAGGTTCTCGATAATCTGAGAACCAAGGTCACAAGTTGGTTGCGCTGCCATCTCTTTCCCCAACTCTTCTGCACTTGGCAAAGATGTCTTGGCCCTTGTTTTTGTGACTGGCACTAGCGGATCTAGGAAGCAGTCGTCGGTCGCATTCGCTAGAGGCTTTGCTGACTTCCTTTGCGGCCTCTCTCCTTCGCTGCTGCCGGTGCCGGCAGGTAGCCGTTTCCTCGACTGCGTTGTCGCCTTGGATGTGGTGGACATTAAAGAGCNGTCCGAGAATTCCTCCGCATCAGATGTGCAGTAGGGCGTGGCTAGACGCCCAGAGCTCCTGGTCGTTCTCTTTTTCGGCATCGTGATGGTAAGTCTCATTTCTTTCCCGTCGTTATATGAATCGGAGTCCGTGTTTCGGTAGCTATGGTCGTGTTTACGAAGGTCGGCGGATTGCCGACCTACGAGGCAGTTGTTGCCCCCCCCAGAGTACGAGGGGCTGCCCTCCGCCGTGGCAGAGGGGTGGGATTCTCCCTTTCGGGTACCCACCTGGGGACCATTTTCGCAACTGACCTTATTCATCGTTTTCCTTCTCCGGTGATCCACATCGTCGTCTCTTTTTTCAGGGGTGAGCTCCCCTGTCGGCCGCTCTTAGTCTGGTCCTTCACCCTGTGACTTTCGGAATGAGTAACTCTGCCGTATAGCCTCAGGGATCACTAGGACACGCAAGCCCCCCCACCACGACAAACTCCACGTCGTGCCACAAAACGACGGAATGCTCCAATAAAGCCTTCGGAAGTCAGGTCTCCTACTAATTCTAAATGGATAGCCTTAGTTGCCATACATATAAATATAGATATGTAAGCCTTCCTTGTTTTTGCACCTCTGCCCTTGGATGTTAACACATTATAAGGACCAGCAAAATCGACACCGCTGTGCAGAAATGCTCTCGCCGGTGTAACACGTGACCTTGGCAAATCTCCCATCAATTGATTTCTAACTGCTGCTCTTTCTCTAGCACAAATCAAACATTTTGACACGTGCGATTTTATTACCCTTTTTGCCTTAATAATCCAATATTTCCTTCTTATATAATTCAACATTAGCTGTACGCCTCCATGAAGTGTATGTGTATGAGCATCCGATACAATCAAAGCAGTCAAAGGGTTGGTTTCATCTAAAATTACAGGATGCTTGCTATCTGTGTCAAGATCAGAATGGCGAATTCTACCACCCACCCTGAGCACGTTTTGGGAGTCTAGATATGGATTTAATGATTTTAAAATACTTCTGCTCTTAATTCTTTTCATTTTGTTTAAATCTTCTATTTCTTCCCAAAATTGTTCTTTCTGGATTATTTTTATACATTTCATTAATGAGTTTTCTAATTCTTCTGTTGTTATGACTGAATCTATGTTTACCTCATTATTTATTTTAAAATTTATAAATCTTACACAGTATGTTATTGTCCTTAATAATTCTGATAATGTATCAAACTCTTTAAATTGTGTTGAAAATGTTTTTTCTTTATCTATTCTTTCTAATTTTAAATTAACTTCTATATTTCTTTTCATTTCTAGATTAGTAGATACATTCTTGGGATAGTTAAGGTTTATAGATTCCCGTTGTAGCCAAGATGGCCCTTGCCACCATAAATTATGCTTCTTCAATTCACAAAGTGGCATGCCTCTGGAAGCAGCGTCAGCCGGATTCTCTGAAGATTGAACATGAAACCACTTATTGCCAATGTTTTCCAGAATACCAACTACTCTGTTTCTCACAAAAGTTTGCCATCTTGTTGGTTCTCCCTTTAGCCATGATAACACTACAGTGGAGTCAGTCCATGCATAAATTTGACTACGAGAAATACGAGTGGCTTCACTTATTTGTTTTAATAACTTAGATAAAAGAAATGCACCGCATAATTCTAATCTTGGTAGTGATAGTGGTTTAACAGGTGCGACGCGTGCCTTAGCAGCTGCTAAGCTATAAGCGTTATTTTGTAGTTGTTGTCTTCTGTTCGAACTCTAAGGTACGCTATTGCTCCATAAGCGTGGATAGATGCATCACAAAATCCATATATGGTGACATCAGCAATTCTGTTCTTTGTGGTATGTTACCATCTTTCAATTTTTATATCATTAATTTCATTAAAACCTTGACTTATTTCTAACCATTTACTTTTTGTTTCAGGATCAACTTCTTCATCCCATCCGATTCTTTTCATCCAAAGTTGCTGAATAATTCTTTTTGCAGGTATAAATGCAGGTGCTAGCCATCCAAGAGGATCAAAAAGACGTTGGATATCTCCGAGTATATTTCTTTTAGTTATAACCTTAGGAGGATCTGGTAAGTTAATTTCATATTCAAAATTATCGTTCCCCATGTTCCAGGTAAGTCCAAGTGCTCTTATTTTTCCATCTATTTTAATATCTATTGTAACATGTGTACTTATTTTTTCAGGTTCAAATTCATTCAAGAATTCTTCGCTATTAGAGGACCATTTTCTTAATATAAATCCTGCCTTCTGTAGAATATGAACGATATCTTTAGCTAACTTCACAGCTTCTGTAACCGTATCTTGACCAGACAATAAATCATCCATAAAGAAATCTTGTTTTATTGTTTATACTGCCTTATCATAATCCCCTTTCTGTCCTTCGTCTTCAGCAGCTTGGTGCAGAGTTCGGACGGCAAGATAAGGAGCGGAAGCCGTCCCAAACGTAACGCGAAGCAGGCGATATTCCTTTACTGAATCATTAAAATCAGGTCGCCAAAGTATACGTTGGTAATCAGTGTCTTCTTGGTTGACTAAAATTTCCCTATACATTGTTTAAATATCAGCCATGAAACAAATCTTCCACAATCGCCACCGCATGATCAAGTACCTTAAATCTTCCTGCAACTGGGGGCCAACCAGTAGTTCGTCATTCAAAGACACGTTATTTATACCCTTTGCTGATGCATCAAACACGATTCTTAATTTAGTTGTTTCTTTATCCTCTCTTAAGATTGCATGGTGCGGTAAGTATACAGATTTCTTGTCTCTTTCTGTCTCTGGTACTTCTTCCATGTGTTTTAATTGTAAATATTCGTTTATTACCTTTGTGTACTCTATTTTTAACTTATTATTCCTTTCAAACTTCCTTTCTAAACCTTTTAATCGTCTCATAGCAATTTCCTTTGAATGCCCTTCAGGAGATTTAGGATTTTCTACCTTAAATGGCAATTTTACTATATATCTTCCATCTTGATTTCTTATGTAATTATTTTTATAAATATATTCACATAATTCTTCTTCTTGTGTCAATCTTTTACGAATATCTTCAGTATCTACTTCCCATAAACATTTCAACATATCGTTTAGGTCATCAACCAGGTGATGCATCACATTTAAAGTTTGCGAAGACCCTTCATTGTTTATCTTTCCAAAAAGAATCCAACCCAGGCTTGTATTTTGGGCGCATGGAGAGCCTAGTGGACCTTTGATTATTTCGCTCTGGAATATATGTGCACATACTTCAGCTCCAAGAAGCATGTCTATGTGACCTGGTTGAGTGAAATCTGGATCAGCTAAAGTGAGACCTTGCAAATGTGGCCAATTCCAAATCGAATGTGCAATTTTTTCCGATGGCAACTTAGAAATTTGCTTAGACTTTATAATGTACGCCTTAACAGGCATGCTAAATTTATTATCATGTCTCGCATGTATGTCGAATTGCACAGCGTAAGAGATAAGTGTTTGAGTTGAACCAACTCCAATAATAGTTCCCTTAGCTGGTGTTCGTTTGACATTTAACAGCTGTACTGTACATTTACTTACGAAATTGGCTTGTGACCCTTGATCAATCAAGGCGCGCAATATTGTAAATTGTCCATTATTACTTCTTACATGAACCATTACCGTAGCTAGCACCGTTGTGGACGTCTTAATCGCAAGATACGATGATATTGGCCCTTGGTTGATCGCTTCCATATCGACAGGGTGCTTGGTGTCTTCACTTATTGAGCTGTTATGAGGTTGTACAGATGTATTGTCTGGTTGATTCATAGGCGTCGTCTGGTGTAACAAGGAATGGTGACGTCGGTTACACATTCGGCAAGATATCCGTAGTCGACACTTTCATGCGGCGTGCCCCGCAGCCAGACAATTGAAACATAATTTTTTCTGCTTCAAAAACTCACTCCTTTCATTAGGTTGCAGCTTGCTGAATTTATTACAATGCGACAAAGTGTGTTTATCGCAACACATACATCCTTGCCTGATGAGGTCGTAGATGCAAGATGAAACGACTTCTCCTTAATTATTTTCTCCCTGGTAGTAGAAGTCGGTAAGATTAATTCTAAAGTACGAAACTTCTTCTCTAAAAATATTTTTAAATATTCCCATTTTGGCAGCTCCTCCGAATTGTGTTTATATATATTCTCCTCCCAAGCCTTGTGTGTCTATGTCTAATGTTTGAACCACGAAATAAATTATAATTGGATCCCACGAATCAATCGATATTTCCAAATTCTGAATACTATTCAAACATTCCGTAGTCGTATCTAATAAACATTTAATTTGACTTTAAGTTGGAATGTTGATTTTCTTCTGTATAAATAATTTCTTTAATATCGAGTTGATAATAAACCTTTTATTCCCGTAACGATCCTTTAAGGTTTGCCACGCTTGATCATAATTCTTTTCAGTAATATTTATATTACGTAACAATATTTCAGCTTCTCCGCTGATACTAAACTTTAAATAATGAAGCTTCTGTACCTTACTTAATGACGTGTTAGTATGTACCAATGATGCAAATAAATCATGAAAGGTGGGCCACCCTTCATAGTTCCCCGTGAAGGTAGGAAGTTGAATCCGTGGCAGTTTAACAAGACTCGATTTCTGATCACACATCGTAGCATCTTGTGATGAAGCGACATCCAAGGTTGTATGCGTTCCGCTCAACATATCCGTTAAATCTCCTTGCAGGCAAAGGTACAAATCTTCTACTGTAAAAAATGTTTCATTAAGAAAATACGGAATTTCATTTTGTTTTGGTTTGGGCGTACACTTCACTAGTTCAGTGTGAGTAGCTTTAAAAATCTTCCAATACTCTTCAATACTTCGCTGTCTTGTTTCGATGTAACCTCTTGTAAGACGTGGCTTCGGACATTTTTTAAGATTAATTTGTGTTTTCTGTAGGATTCCAGCCGTTTCTTCTAAAACATTAATAAGTTGTTCCGTTGTATTGCTCATCTTTCCTTTAAATACTCGTTCAAAACACTGTATTCCGTTAAAATCTTCAATAATGTTTATATAATTTGCAATCACTCATAACTTTGTTTACGAGCAGACACACGATACAATAGCTCCGGAATGCAATCCTTTTGTTCTCGCTCGCCGGCCGTCGGTGCTTACAGATCAGACAATCCGGCTCGTAGTTTCGACCATATGTTAACTGTATTAAGGTTGTGGACTGTATCGAATGTTTAAGGAGAAATAATATACGCGTGCTACCTTTGCGATGGTTTATTTCGTACTAGTTTTAAATTTTAATGCGTAAACAGATTTCAATCCAACAATATAAATGATAGCAAACAATAAATAAATAAAAGCAGAGTACAGTTATTAAGCATATACATACTTACGTACATTGTACCACTGGAGGTTCTAAAACAAAAAATAAAAAATTAAAAAGAGATTTACGGATGAAACAGATATCTAAAGTCTCTGACCAACATATCAGAGGAAACAGTTATAAATAAAAAATAAAAAATAATAAAAAAAATTCCTAACATAACCTAACCTGACTGATGAAACTGATGAAAGCCTGTTACCCTGATGATACACTAGAAAATGACACCATGGAACACCGGGTAATTAGGGAAAAGGCGGAGCAAGTTAATAATCAACTGCACCAGGAAACACCTGATCCGCCCTTCACAATGTAGGAACTAAAGTCTGCGGTGGTGTTTCAACCCTAAAAAAGCACCTGGCGCAGATGGCCTTACCCCAGATATCTGCAGCCGGGTAATAACTGGAGACCCGGGATTTTTCCTATCACTGGTTAACAAGTGCCTAGAACTAAAACACTTTCCTACATTGTGGAAAGAGGCTACAGTAGTGGTCCTGCGGAAACCTGGGAGAAGCGATTACAAGAACCCCAAGGCATACAGGCCAATAGGACTGTTTCCAGTGATGGGAAAAATATTGGAAAAACTGCTCGTAAGTAGACTGGGATGGCATATCCTCCCCAGGATTAGTACTCGCCAATACGGATTCATGCCTCAAAAGGGCACCGAGGACTCCCGCTATGATCTTATTAAACATATAAGGCACAAAATTGAGGCTAAAAAGATTGTCACACTAGTCTCATTGGACATAGAGGGAGCCTTCGACAACGCATGGTGGCCAGCCATTAGTCCGTTTGGCTGAGGAAAAGTGTCCTGGGAACTTGAGAGGAATGCTTGACAGCTACTTACGGGACAGAAAAGTCACAGTTCGATATGGGGGGAAACAATCCACCAAAGAAACCACAAAAGGCTGTGTGCAGGGATCAATTGGAGGACCAATCTTGTGGAATCTCCTACTTGACCCCTTGCTCCAAGGTTTAGAACAACGTGGGAACCATTGCCAAGCTTTCGCGGACGATGTTGTCTTGACATTTGATGGAGACACAGCTCTGGAGATACAGAGATAGGCAAATGCCGCCCTCGCCTATGTTCGGGACTGGGGCGCTAAAAACAAGCTTAACTTTGGGGCGGCTAAGACCAAGGCCATGGTGCTAACGCGCAAGATGAAGTACGACGTCCCAGTGCTGAGCATGGGTGGGGTCGACATTGCCATGTCTAAAGAAATAAAAATCCTAGGACTACACATCGATAATAAACTTACGTACAACAAACACGTCGCAGAAGTGTGCTGAAAGGCAACCGGGATATATAAACAGCTATCCAAGGCAGCCAAGATTAGCTGGGGTCTCCACCCAGAGATCATTCGATTGATTTATATAGCTACAGTGGAACCAGTCATTATGTATGCTTCCAGCGCCTGGGCTTCAGCGACTAGAAAACTGGGGGTGCAAAAGCATTTAAACAATGTACAACACGGCTTTGCCCAGAAGCTGATTAAATCATATAAGACTGTATCCTTCAACTCCGCATTGATCCTGGCTGGACTGCTCCCACTGGACCTCCGAATCCAAGAGGCAGCAGCATTATATGAGGCCAGACGGGGCGTGCCTAGGCCAGACTTGAAGGATAGGAAGGTAGAACGAGTAGTTGCATATGACGAAGCTCCTCATCGACCGTATCGATCGTATCGTACTCGATCGATCGTAAACCGAGAAGAAGTAAACCAGCATAGCACTCAAGCAGTAAGAATTTTTAGGGACGGAAGCAAAATTGATGGCCAGGTTGGAGCAGCAGTGTCCGTATGGAACAATGAAGCAGAAATCCAGGCTATCAAATTAAAACTTTCGCCGTGCTGCACGGTCTACCAGGCGGAACTCCTGGCCATATGCGAATCCACGAAAATCATCTTGGAGCGCCAGGAGGGGAGCTATGGCATATACAGCGACTCAAAATCTGCCCTGAACACTATAGTAAACAATGCTTCTATGCATCACCTGGCCGTACAGTCGCGGGCCAACATCAGAGGTGGGATAAACCAAGGCAAAGAAATATCTTTGTTATGGGTTAAAGCGCATGCTGGATTGAAAGAAAATGAAAGGGCCGATGAATTGGCCAAGGCAGCTGCAATACAATTAAAAACTAAGGCGAACTATGATCAATGTTCGGTTTCCTTCGTAAAGCGACAGATTCGGCTGGGGTCGCTTGGGGAATGGAACCGGAGATATAGAAACGGAGAAACAGCAGCTGTCACTAAATTATTTTTCCCAGACGCAATACTACCTTATCACACAATTAGGAAAATAGAACTAAATGGGGTACTTACACAGGTGTTAACGGGTCACGGCGGATTTGCACATTATCTAAATCGATTTCACTGTAGAGATAATCCAGCGTGTATCCGTGACCCTGAAGTGGATGAAACAATCCCTCACCTCCTCCTAGACTGTCCCACAAACTCGATCCTGAGACATGACCGGGAATCAAAAATAGATATGACGTTAACCATAGAAAATATGGGCAGGCTACTCTTAGAGAAAAACACAACGGACATATTCATAAAGTACTGTACAGAAATAGCTAAAAAGTCAATAAAGAGAAATAAATAAAATCATACGCAATAAAAATATGATGTTTATATATATTGGTATATATATTTAAAATATGCATATAACTAAAAGGCTAAGAAATTAAGGAAAATATATGTAAATAAGCAGACTAAAATGAAACACTAGAAATAAGAAATAATGTAACTTATGTGTAAATAACGGAAAACATGAATTAAATTAACATAGTCGTGAAATAAGATAAACAAATTAATAAGTAAAAATAAGCAATAAATTAAGTAGCATAAGATGAAAAATTGGTTTGGAAACAAGGAAAAATAAGAAACTATGTAATAAAGTAGATGTTAAATTAGTAGATATAAGAATAAAACATAAGACAACACAAGCAAAATTATGTAACAATAACACTTACCTGTAAAAACTGTAAATAAAGTAAACAAGGTCTCTGACGCGCTATGTCAGGGGATGTTTTATTATAATTCGCGGGCCGGGCCAGCACAGTGCCCTGACAGGTACACAAATAAAAAAAAACCTAACCTAACCTAACCTTGATATCTTGTCGGGGAAACTTAGCTCTGCTGCCTACGCTGTTAAGAAAATGAGGCTCTTAACGGACGTAGAAACAGCAAGATTAGTTTATTTTAGCTACTTTCACAGTGTAATGTCTTATGGTCTGTTGTTGTGGGGCTCAGCTGCTGATATTAAGTCGATTTTTGTATTACAGAAAGAGAGCAGTACGCGCTATTTACAACCTCAGGCCTAGGGATTCTTTTAGAGATCTCTAAAGAAATTGATATATTAACTGCAGCATCACAATATATTTTTTATAATAATATGTATGTACGTTAAAAAACACTCTGATAGTTTTCTTAGAAAGAGTAATGTTCACAATATTAATACTATAAATAAGGCTAAACTGATTGTTCCAAATTTAAGACTAAGCAAAACTGGTGACTCTTTCATGGGTGGACGTGTAAATATTTATAATAAATTCCATTACAGTTGACAGAAATGCCATTTTGTAAATTAAAAACTCAAAGGCATTCTTATGCGGAAAGGTTATCACAGACTTGATGATAAAGGATAAGACTGCTTAGCCATCAGTTTAATATGTATCATACAAAATGAACCTCTGGGGTCGTGCAATCAATTTAACATTTTAAATATTATTGATGACAATCTTTACTCTGTGCGATTTTGACATCGGACAATGTGAACATAAACAGCGAGTCGAATGAAGAATTTATTTTCTTAAATCTTATGTGATAGCGAGATCTACTAGTGATGTCAGTAGATGGAACGGCAACAGAAAGATTGTCCCGTCTGTGGTTTGTTTGCATTGGAGACCAATAAATTGACCATGACAATATAATAAATAAAAAGAAGCATATTGTAACGAAACTTTATTAGCTAGTCATGTTAATTTACATTAATACGTAGCTAGTGGTACGTCAACTCGTCCGGAGCCGGAGCCTGAGACCGGTGCGGCTTCGGCGCACGTATTGCAAACGTTGCATTCAAAGTTTGATCGTCATCACAATATGCAGTTCTACCGTCCTTGAGAAAAGTACAACGGCTTGAATTTTATATAACGAGCAAAACGAGTTTCACATCTTGACGGTGTTTTTTTCGTATCTACGCAATAGATCTGTATTTTTACGCATAACTGTCACATCTGACACGCGCAAATACAAAAGAGAGTCGAAGCGTCTTTGAAGATACTGCTCGACCTTAGCCACATAATTGGACTTATCTTAAAGACGGTCGAATTGTTTATAGGAAATTTCATAATTAACAGAATGTTGTTTGAAATTTTACAGGCAAATGTCGCAGTCCGATCGTACAACTGAATATCGTTCCGTCGTCGACGGCCCGACCTCCGGCCGTCTATGGGCGGACCGCGACATATTGAAAGTCACGACATATTATCAACATTCTAATTTGAATATTTATATATTTGGATTCCTGGATTCTCTTAAATATCTCTAAATTATTGTCCTTATTACACAGATGACGTCACCGACAGCATATGTCACGTCCTGTCAGATAACAGAATAATTTATTAAAGTGACTTGTACCTTACGAGCACTCCACTCAGTAGTAGTGAGGTGCAAGGTGAGGTGACTCGTAAATATTGATCGATCAGTGCACTGTCTGTTAGTCTGTCAACTCTGGGGAATGTGACGTCACAGGGAACGGTCCGTGCAAGTGTATCTATTTCACATTTGGTTTGGGACGTAACGACGAACGATCGAAGATGCGTCTGATGACGTCATCTGCATTAAAACAAAGGTCAAAATTACTTTTAGCGAAACATAATTAATCTCACATTTATCGATTTTTACGTTGAATAAAATATTAATGACTAAGCAATCGCAATATAAAAAATAGACCACGCCCAGTTGAGTCACGACCAGTGGCTCGGCCGAGCCCGGCGCGCTCGGCGCATGCACGCCGCACGTCCAATATTCTAGATGAGCGACAAGTAACCTATTTTAAATTATTACAAAATGTCTATTTTAAACAATCTGTGAACTATTTATATACAATCTAAACGCGAAACGTTGATTGATCTTCTTACTGAGCTGCTTAGCTAGTTGACGAAAAGTACTTAAAAAAGAGCCTCGCAGAAGATGCCAAATATAAGGTAGGTCCGATCGCTAGTGTCAAAGGGCGGCGCTATGCGGACAGGTCGCCGTGGTCGAACAGGTCCTGGTCGTAGATGGCGGCGCGCACGGTGCGGCCGCCGAAGTAGCGCCCGTCCAGCGCGCTCGCCGCCGCTGCCGCCTCTGACAAGTTGAACAACATGAAGCGATATATATACACAGGTCATTACCCACATTTTAAAGGAGAACATAAATATTCAAAGGAAAAAAAGGTGTAAAAAAGCTCTCCTCCAAGGCCGGCGTTGTGATAGTGACTTCTCCAGCGTTGCCTAAGTGGATACACGACGAAGATCGCTTACCATCAGGTGGGCCGTCTGCCTTTCGTCCGCCCTTAACAAGTTATATATAAAATACTTTTCTTTTTGCATATGTAACACTTCTATTCTGTGAAAATAATTATCTTTCTTTTTAGAAACGGCAGTAGAAGAAAAAAGATGTGCATAAATTCGTCAGCCGCAACCATATGGATAGATTTCGTTATGAATTTCATATAAGTACATCAATGTGCGTAAATGTGATGTGAGGTGGGGAAGAGTGAGGGGGGGTGAGGCGAGTGTACCTTCGGGCTCGGCGAACTGCACGAAGATTTTGACGAGCGCGCGCGCCGGGTCGTCGCAGTCGTGCTGCCGCTCGTTGTAGATGACGAGCCGCGCCACGGCGCCGAACTTGGAGCACTCCTCGCGGATCTCGTGGTGCAGCGCCTCGTCCACCTGCGCAGAGTCGCTCGCTAGTGTACCGCTCGGTGTCACTGGTCCGAATGGCCGCATAGTTATTTACATAAACATTACCTCGCTGGCGGAGACCATGTTCC
>PDGT01000076.1:13807-62682 GCA_003671415.1 Megathymus violae
AGACCTTCAAGACCTTTTCTGTTCGTGGAGCACCCTACTACTAACAATGAACGAGAATGTGGCGATCAATTCGTCCTGTAGGGGATCACAGGGGTCTGTAATTTAACCCCGACGGTACAATATCCAGTGGTCTGTCTGCTCGTTTATTGGCTACATAAACAAACTTAAACTTTGCGGTTAACACTCGTAGAGTCTACTCACCCCGATGATGCTCCGTTTCGGGCGAAACACGTGTTGTGACGGTATGTGTGTCGGTATATACTTTTATCATGTTTTTGTGGGAGGGAAGGAGGTTTCATGCATGTATAGAACTATGTACCATCATACATTGTGCTTGCGGATTGTTGCAAAGTAAATTAATACTAATTTAATAACAATGAATTTCCGCAAAGTAAAGCCTGATACTATCAACTATATATAAACAAAATCATATGAACGATATCAAAAGCCTCAAGACCCTGACGCCGGTCAGCTACAGCAGCTGCAGACGTGGGCTAACCTGCGAGGGTGCGCGCGCACGCGGCGGCGGCGGAATGACGACGCCCGGCGGAGGAATGATGACGCCGGCCGCGGGCAGGGCGGGCAGCACGGCGGGCAGGGCGGGCAGGGCGGCGGGCAGAGTGGGTAGCGCGGCGGGCAGGGCCGGCAACGCCGCCNNCCGCCGCGAGTGTCGTGGGCAGCGCCGCCGCCAGCGTAGGAAGCGCGGCCGCCGGCGGCACGCCCAGCGCGTTCAGCGTAGTCAAACCCAGCGCCACAGCGTTAGACGCCACGGCGTCCATCGCCTGGAGGTCATAATTGTACATACAGATATCGAGTCCGGCAGATCGAAGTGTCTGAAGTCGGTCGTCGTCGGTCGTATCGGACGTACCTGTATCTTGGCGGTGGCGGCGGCGGCGGCGACGGCGGCGGCGGTGGGCATGGCGGAGGCGAGCGGCGCGCCGGCGAGCGCGTTGGGCGGCGTGATGGCGCGCCCCACACGCAGGTACTGCCCGCCCAAGTCGAACAGGTTCATGGACGCGATCGCCTCCAGCGCGCCGGCCAGCGTCGCGTACTCGATGAACCCGTACCCCTTGTGCTTGTGCGCCGACGCGCCGTACGCCAGCTTGCAGTACGTGATCGGACCGAACGCTTCGAACACGCTGCAACACGTCACGTCATTACATGTGTGAACTCAGTATATCCAATGTGTGACATTAAAAAGACTAACCATTTACAAAAAGAAATGTTTATGAAAATTTAAATATAAAATGTATCTGGAGAACATTTATCGACACCACACCTTAAGGGCTTATTATTGTTATATATTATGGACATACGCAATTGAACAAATACCCCAAATCGTCTGACATTTCATACAAGAACTGTTTCACTTGAACAATCTTTGTGATACATAGTGTACAAAAATTAATTTACCTATTGACTACAGAAATAAAAAAAAATACATCAATACACTAAATAAATACATAAGCGATGGGTGTACCACAGGGCTCGATTTTAGGTCCGTTCCTTTTTCTAGTTTATACTTTATATTAAAGATTCGTCTTACTTTATTTACTAGCAATTATGCGGACATCGTACTGTTTGCTGATGATATATTTTTAATATTCAAGACTAAAAGAAATAAAGTATCATATTGTATCACTTTGGTTTGAGTCTTTCTTAGGTGTCACCTTAGAGAGTAAATTTAAAAGCGGCGCCCATATATCGGTTCTCGTTTATATAGGTAAACTGTATTGATCTGTTTACGACGCTATTAGAAAAGTAGGACTGTTTATTGGTTATTGCCTATTTGCATGGCCATACTCATACTCTTAAGACATAGAGTATACTACTGTGGGGTAAATCGACGGACATTGATTTAATATTTGTGTCACAGAAAAGAGCAATTCAGAGCTATATATTGATTAAAGTAACGTGAGTGTTTAAGGGAAAAATTTAGAGGTTTAATTGTACTTAACGTACCTGTCAATATATTTATAGCAATTTTGTAATATGTAATACAAAAAGAATCAAATATATACAAGTAGCAACGTGATACACACAATCGTGAAACAAGAAATGGCCACATTCTGGTTACGCTTTCCTATCGCTTTCAAAATTTTTAGCGTTTTTTATGGGGCTCGGTGTTCACTTTTACAATAAAGGTTCCAAAGTTGATACGTGAGTTACCTATTAGAACTTTTTAAGCGATGCGTAGACTTTGTAGGTAAATGATATTATGGTATAGATGAATATATTAATTACAAGGACGCCTGGTAACAACGGTGTCGCAATCAGTTCCGCCCAGGTTAAAATTTACTTTGTAACTGTCATATGTTGTGTTAAAGCAGACGTCAATAACTTATTGTTACTTATTTTTCTATAAAAAAATTCACTGTCAAATATTTTTTGGCTCGTTTTGTCTTCAAAGTGTTTAAAGTAAGGTTTTTTGTGAGTCAGCTAATGTCTAAAAAAAACAGTGCGCGCCACTCGCGAGGTTCTACACCGACCACGCGCGCTCCGGCCGCGTCTACCGGAGTGCGAACAAGACATCGCGCATTAAGTACAACAACTTTGACGTCAGTCGAACAGACGGCGTCGCACCGGGCCGCCATTATATATATATATATATATATATGTAACTGACTTCTTGATGTCGTCCTCGGTGAGCTCCGGGTGGATGGACGCCACGTAGATCCTGTTGTACTGCTTGGCCTCCTCCTGGATCTCGTCGATGACGGCCTGCGCCTGCGGCATGTTGGACGGCCGCCCCACCACCTTGATGTTCCTGTCACATTCAGAAGCGTCACACTCCTCGCGTCGGACGGTGGCGATACACGCCCGTAACCGATCGTCACAACAATGTGTATCGCCAATCACCCGTGCCGGGATCGAGAGACTAGCGGTCCGGCTTCGAAGGCTATTTTTTGTGAATAGTGTTCCGTCTGACCAGATAAAAACACAACCCTCCAGTCCCCGACGTTTGAATGTTAAGCAGACTGATTCAGTCTGACATTGACATTAACAAGTTGAAACATTCCTATGTAGTAATAGCCATTTTTGGTATTTTCTTATATGGTATCAACTAAATATATCAACAAAATACATATAAAATATTAAATTGCATGCATAGAAGAATAAAGTAATAACATATTAAAAAATAAGTACAATTTAAAAACAACAATCACGATTTTTTTCACCTCCTTATGATCACTTTGAACCAGGCAACTATTAGCTATTTACGTCATAAAAACTAAAAATGTTTCACAACACAAGTCATATAGTATAGATGAATATATTAATGTTACGAAGCTTCTGGAAGTCGGCAGGCTTATGAAGTTTCTAGAAGGGTGGCCGACCGTTACGGTGAGGCAAACAATAGAGGCAATAAAAGAGAAACCCAGGTAGTAATAAAAACTACCTGGGTCACTCCAGGGCAATCTGGCCCGTATGCCTCAAGCAAAAGGGACGAGATTAGCATAGATGAGGGCCGAAATGAGGTTGTTTACCTGACCCGCTATTGTTATGTCGATTTCCGGGAATTCCTGTTGTTGTTGTTTACTTCAACGAAGGGCGTGGAAGGATCTGAAAGGAAAAGGAAGCCCGGAAATCGCTATAAATAGCGGGCAGGGTCGGCCACAAGGCATTCGGTCTCCGGATACGAAGTGAAGAGTTCCCTCCCTACGAAGTGAATACCTGCGATCTACGAGTTAACTGTGATTGTGAAGTGTGTGTGAAGTAAAATAAAGTCTCTGCGGAACTATTGTGGCATTTTTTCGAGCCTACGGATCCTGACACGTATGATTAATGACAAGGACGCCTGGAAATAATAGAGTCGAATTCGGTTTCGCACAGGTTTAAGATAACTTTGTCATTACCATATGTTGTTTTAAACATGTGCTGAGGAGTTTCTTTCGCCGATTCTTCTCCTCGATGTTAAAGTACCGTTTCGAAACGATAGTAGAAGCGAAAAATAACGTGCATAAGTGTATGTACAGAATGCCTGTATTGATTAAATGATTTTAAATTTGTATTTAGTCTGTCGTCCGCCCACCTGCCGCCCAACATGACTCCGTTCATCTGCTCCAAGCTGAGCTGCGCCGCCTCCGGGATCTCGTACTCGACGAACGCGAAGCCCTTATGCTTCTGCGTGACGGGGTCCCACGACATGTTGATGGACTTGATGGGGCCGAACGGCAGGAAGGCCTGGCGGATCGTGTCTTCCTTCAGCTCGAACGATATCGACCCGACGTATACTCTGGAACGAACTTTAATTTTATGTCTCCGCACGCCGACCGAACGATGGGGGGCAAAGTGGGAGCGAGTCAGATCTTTTCAGCTACATACATTCACAGACTCGACCGGCCGAGGCGGGAGCCTCCAGATATCGCTCTCATCACGTGCAAAATAGTGGAAGGATAACTAGTTTCTAGCGGTGACTAATTAAATAATGCTCGATGAGTTTTGATTTAACTCGCGTGTTGTTGTGTTATGTGAGGACGAGTCGGATGAAGGCCAGTAACGTTCCGATGTGTAGAGGATGCCAAACCGTTAGGATCCGTTGTAGGTCCTCTTATATCTACGTAAAGTAGATTAACGATTTACCGCATTATTTTGACAATAAAATTGTGTGAGCACTATATAAACCTAACTGGAATACTTTTTTGTGACGGCTTTAGTCTTGCCGATGTCCACGTGCGACGGCGACAACTCACCATCAGGTGGCTCTTCTGCTCGTTTGTCGGCTATTTACATAAAAAAGACAATAAATATCACATTGGTTTGCTATATATAATTAATCGTTAAAGGCAATAAAATTATGGGGTAAAACAGCTGACATTGTGAATCAATATTTGTGTTGCAGAAAAGAGCTATAATATACATTAAAATCACACGAGCCTCGGCTGGTAAACTATAACTGTGTGTACCCACTGCAATACATACAATAAATATATCGGAGATATCAAGTTCGGCGACCGTGTTAGCTTTTACAATAAAGTTATTCTAACGACGTGTGGAAGCAAACCTCGTAGATGAAGGATATCACAGTACAAAACTATTATAACAAGGGCCCGTACAGCGAATGCGACATACCTGCACATGAGCGCGAGCGCCTGCTGGCGCTGCACCTGGGTGCGCTGCGAGGCCATCTGCTGCTGCTGGTGCGCCAGCGTCTGCTTCATCAGCACCATCTTAATACTCTGCTCCATGGCGTACTTCTTGGCGCGCGCCACCGCCTCCGCCTGCTCGCTTGATAGCCGCGGCAGCGACCCGCCCAGGATGCCCGGCAGCGTGGAGCACTTCGCGCCCGGCCCTGCGTGGAACGAATGAACACATCGGTATACACCTCTGGAGACTCGGTCGGAACGTACCTTATCTATGACTGCCACCGCATTGATCTTACACAATCACAATTCATTCGTTGGATTAAGTTGACGACGCACGGGTGGACGAAGGATGTGCAATACAACTTGTAAACATTGCGAAAACGGGAAACAATTTTGACCAACAATAATTTGATAATATTATTCTAGTTTTACAAACTTAATGTTCTTTAATATAAGCCTTTTCTTCTGAAACCGTTTCATGTCGTCTTCCGACACGTTTAACTCCTCTATCATCCACTTCACGTCTCTTATTGGGTACATCCACCGTTCTAAATGGCATCGTATCGTCGTAACTTTCTCTTTATTAATATCAACGAATTATTCTACCGTTATCCATTAATAATTTCCATAAATTTGGTCGGTAATATCTATAATTACATTATTTTGAGATGCTTTGCATTTTGCTCAGATGCATATACTACGAGTACGTCGCGCTTGCGCAAGACCCTTTCAAGGCATTCGACCCTGTGTGGCATGTCGGTTCATGTACAAACTGTTGGACAGGTCTGAACCGGCTAGTTATGTGGATAACGTGTAGCGTGTTTTGTACACGAACAGTCGTTCCGTTATATCGTTATACACGAACGACATTCCCTCTGTTGAGGGTCGCCTCCAAGATTAGGACCGGGACGCTATTCTTGTGTCGTACGCAGATCACGCCGAGCCCCTAGCAGGATGCAATGCTTGTGGACCTGTCGCCGCGTCGGCTGAACGAATGGAGAATAGCCGTTAACGCCGCCACCGTTGCGCTTTCGTGAATGAGAGGTAGTACGGCAGCCGACTGTTAAGTTCTTAGGATGCACCGTTGACGGCGACAGCGTCATCTGGCAGGCGCATATTTTATAATCATTATTAATTAGGGACCGACGAGGACGGGGAACCTCACTCACCGGTGTAGACATCGCCGACTTGATTGAGGTCGTACAGCGGCGCGGACAGGAACGCACCTGCAACAGTGGAGCGGTGAGCGGCGAGCGGCGGCGGCGTGCACCACGCACCCTCGCCTGGCATACTTCGCGCTCGCAGCCGCGCCCGCGCACACACGTGTCTGCATTCTTGTGAAATGATCTTTTTGTCGTCGCGTAACCCAAGACTTTTCGAATGAACCACGTCGAACGTGTACCTCGAGATGAGCAACGCATTTGCAAGTAACTCGCTCGGGTTAAAATAATGTGCATGTGGTAAAATGCATCCCATTCACTCGTCTAGTGGTCATGCAGTCTCTATTCTAGATTTAGCTACAACCATTGAACGCTCTTCCGTTTAAACCGACGAGATGGAAGTATCAGTTTTACGAGCGCTAGCAAAAGGACTATGATCCAAACCGTCGTGTAACACGGTGCTCGGCAGACGTCGCGTGAGGCGGGCGCAAGGGATCAAGGACACACCGGACACACATATAAAGAAATATGTACATTGTGCGAGTCTCCTCGCGCCGCCTCGTGCCGCGCCGCGCCGCCGCCGGCCTAAGCGGCTCACATAAACCTAACTTATATCTAGCCTGAAACAGAAAGCAGAACCGATCACTGAGGGAGTGCCGTGAGAGCGAGACGGAAGAGCGTGCGAGAAACAGCCAGCGGGCTCTCGCCGCCGTCCCGCGGGGCCGCACCGCGCCTGCAACATCGAGCAGAACCGGCCGTTAGACTGCCGCCGGAAGGCACTCACCCGCGCCCGCCTGATTCGCGCCCCCGGCTGGCGGCTGCAGCGCGTTCGTGTCGCCGCCCTGCAACTAACGGCACGCCAGTCAGACAACAGCCGAACACCGCCGCTCCCGTCCACTCCACTCGAGCCGCACCAGTAGACGACCAGGGACCGAAGTTCACACAATGGCATAGACCGTACGAGCGTCTATTCGTATGAAATCCGATCGCTGGACATTTTCTCTACTAATGTGGCTGCGGGCCGGAGTCGAGCAGAAGGTGAAACACACAAAACATGTCTCGCGTCACGCGTCACGTGACACCGTGGGTCGCTCTCGCGAGAGGCGCCGGCGCCGCTACGAGGCCCAGCGAGCCCGCGATCACCTCGCTGTTTAACGCCACGGGGTCGACTCGCGACTCGTGTCATCTACAATGTTCACACAATACACACGCATATCATATAATTACAGTTATCCCAAGTGTAAAACGTTTGTCAGTGCACAATGGGTTGAAACCATTAGTGATATGCGACTCTATAAAATAGTTTTTATTTCGTATTTATTTACCTATATGTACTAAAATGTACTATATGTACTAAATACAGGGTGAGCCATCAATTAGTTACCATTTTTTTAACTTTTAGACAAAAAAAAATATGTGTTATTCAAAAAAAACCGAGTAAGTCACGACTTTAGAATCTAATTTTCTAATAATTTAACGAGCACGGAAATTTTCGAATACTCATCGGCATAAAGACTGAGGGATTGCAGTCATCTCTTATTTTATGTTTTATTTTATGTTATGTTTAGAACCGAGCTAGCCACTCGACCCCTCCCCGCTTCCAGCACTGCTTACGTTTGCGCAGTAATTCGAACAATAGTGTAAACTAAGTCATGGCCCACCCTGTACAATTTGATACAATATGAATTAAAAATTTTTAGATAAATTTGTAAAAGTAACTAATGAAATTAATGAGTTAATTACTAACTAATAATATATGTACCCATATGTTTGTTGGGCCTACACAGTACATAGTAGTACCATGCTTCCATTGATATTGTTAATATCCGATCTTAATAACGTTACTTACATTATAAAATCAAAAGTAATATTTATACACCAATAAACAATAATAAACTACATTACAGCCCTACCCACAAATGGGATGGAAAACCACTGTTATGAGAAGATTAAACATACTAAGTAGATTTTCCACTGTTTAAACAAACTTAGCAATAAGTGACTGAAGAGACTAATTCGACAGTGTGTTGTACAAATGCACTGTGGGGTGACATCAATTGCTATTAGTACACTTTGATTTACTTTAATTCAGAAGTAAGCATTTCTTGTATTTTAAAATAATTTATACTGCTACATGTAACACCTACCCTGAAGAACAGCGATTTACAAATAGAAACAAACCAATTGACATGCTTATTTTTTTGCTGTTTTTTTGTAAGACTCCCACGTGAGCTCAAGCACTACAATTTTTATTGTCAGTTTGAACTCCCGTAGCTTCAGATAAAATTGAGTTTCAAGTTTATAGCTGGTTTCCTGTTCCTTTAATATAACTTTTGTATTTTATGTAACATATTCAATACTACATTTAGTACATAGTACACGGTAGTTCTTGAGATATACGAGTATATAAACTCACAGGGTGAAAGGACGACAACCAAAAATCTGCTAACAGCCACATCTTGGACTATCATTTTTTGTAACCGTATATAGTTACTTTTTTCCAGGGTTCCAAAATATCCGATATTTATTATAAATATCAAAATATCATTTATGATACATATATATCCGATATATATCAAAATTTTGATATATAGCCATTTTGTGTGAAAGCCATATTATTATTTTATTGTATTATTTATGTTTACTACTTGCATATGTGTTACATAAACATAATAAATGATTTAAAAAAAAAACTAAAATGTTTTCGATGTTTTTAGGTAGGTACTTAAAATCAGACAAATGAAATCAAAACATAAAATCTTCTAGATCAGGCAACTAAAAAAAATATATTACATCTAATATATAAAATTCTCGTGTCACAGTTTTAGTTACCATACTCCTCCGAAATGGCTTGACCGATTTTGATGAAATTTTATTTGCTTTCTGCACGTGTTCATTTTGGACTGTTCAATTTTTGTTTTAAGTTCGACGTTTAGTACGCAACAAAACCATTTTGTGTTTGAGAAGTGACTATGGCTACTTACTCCAACGAAGAATATGCTGACATCGTTTTTATGTATGACAGAGCAGACGGCAATGGATCTTTAGCACGAAGGATGTACCAAGAACGCTATCCTAATCGTAGAGTACCGAATGTGAGAGTGTTTTACAACACATTTCGTCGGCTTGCTGAAGATAAGCTACACCGTCTGAAACCTGGAGTCAATCCAGGTAGACATAATACTGATATTAAGGAAGATATCTTGGCGGCATTTCAAGCTGATCCCACTACTAGCACCAGGAAAGTAGCTCGAAATTTAAAAATTTCTCATTGGAAGGTATGGAATACAATGCATCAAAATAACAAGTACCCGTTTCATGGCACTGGTGTTCAAGGCCTTGAGGAGCGAGATCCTCAGAGAAGGATTCAGTTTTGTCGTTTTCTTCTCAATGCAGACATTGAAGATGCATGGTTCCTGAAATCAATTTTGTGGACAGATGAAAGTAAATTTTCAAGGGAAGGCATAAGTAACTTCCATAATCTTCATCAATGGGCTGAGAAACATGCTAATCCACATTGGAAAAAGCAAAAATCATTCCAAAGGAAATTCTCGGTCAATGTGTGGGCCGGAGTTATTGGCAGAACATTGATTGGGCCCCATTTCTTAGCAGATAATTTGAATGGAAATAATTATCTAGAATTCCTGCAAAATGATCTTCCAGAGCTTGTAGAGGCATCCCTGTCTCCGATATTCGTTGGAAACTGAGAATTTATTTTCCAACAAGATGATGGTTGTCCAGCGCATTGGACATTAAATGTTCGAGAACACTTAAATAATTGCTTCCCCAATAGCTGGATCGGCAGAGATGGGCCCATCCCTTGGCCCACCCGTTCACCCGACCTGACTCCGCTTGACGTGTGGTGTCGGTGTCGGGCCAAGGAACTAGTATACACATATGTGGAAATAAACACAAGAGAAGAGTTAATTGATAGAATTAATTCAGCGTTCGCGACGATGAAAGTGGAGATGAAATTGAAAATAACGACAACAGAAGTGAGAAGACGGGCCCGTGCTTGTGTTAGAAACCGCGGCGAACATTTTGAACATGAAAAATAAATGATTTTAATTAAAATTTAGTTTTATTTATTTCGCCTACAAATTTTTATTTTCTGTCTCAATTTTGTTTGTAGGTCTTAATTTCAATAAATGGCGAGGTATCCGCGTAGTTGATACCTCAAAAGAAAGAGCAATAACCAGGCATATTTATAAAAATGTTTCAACAAAAAAAGCACCATCAGTCTTTTTTTTAATACCACCAACAATCAGTTTATTCTAATATTAAAATAAATCATTTACTTCAAATACCTGTAAAAAAAATTTCTCATTACACAAATGCCTTAATCATGTTTAACTAGATTGTTTACACATTACTTTAGTAAAATAAAATAATAAATAAATGATCTTGCCTTCAAAATGGCCTAATATTAGCAAATAATTACAAAAATTCGGATTTTTCACCAAAAATCGTTAAAATTTTCTAAAAAAAAAATAGTCGCACTTCGCCTAACATAAGTTAGGTTGAAATGGTTCTAAATAGTGTATACTAGCTGCCCTTCGCGGCTTTGCATCGATCTTCCAAACACCTTGTATGTGCTATGCTCTCGAGTGGGCAAACCATCCAGTTTGTTTGTGTTAGCTAAAGATGGGATAACAAAAAATATTGTACACTCTATTGCGTTAAGGGATTGATATTTATTTTTAGTAAAATTATTATAATTAGTGATATATATAATTTATATGGCAAAACAAAGTTTGGTGGGTCAGCTAGTAAACATATATAAAACTAAAAAAACAGAATTCTTTCTGACATGACTGACGCCATCAATACCGGCAGAAGTGTTGCCATTTATGGGTTAAAACTTACTATTAGGGAGTATGTTTTAACCCTACTCCAACGCCAGCTTTTTTTTTTATGTTAATAGCCAACAAACGAGCCGACGAACCACCTGATGGTAAGTGGTCACAGTCGCCCATAGACATCAACAAAACCAATAGAATGACGGATGCGTTGTCGGCCAGGAAATGAGAAGGTAAGAAAGAAAGAACTGGCTCTCAAGCCCCCAGCCGGAACACGACGAGTCGTTTGGTGGCTGACTCAAGCAGGAGGGTGGTAGCTAGCCAGGCAGGCTTCACGGAAAGATAATAATACCAGTAATATTATTAATGACTTAATAATAATACTGATAATATAATCATTATGTGAAACCCTACCACCATGCAGGCTGGCTTCTGTCACCTCTTATGACACCCTGTTTTTCCTGCATGAGATTGGGGGGAGTATTCTAGGCCGCCCTAATATGGCCAAAATCTACATTTGGGAAGTAGAAATACAGTAACAAACGCCAAAAATTACTCAATAATATAAAATTTTTAAACCATCTTTATATTGATATGTATCATAAAAAAACCATCCACTTATGAAAAAAGCAGGGTTCGAGGATATATATCAATGGAGGTATATCATAATATATCATGATATACTTTTTTCATAAGTGTATGGTTTTTTTCCCATACTTAATTAAATATATTTTTTTTGATTAATTATCACATAGTTACATAAAATTTTCCCATAGTAAAATGTAGCTTTGTTGCTTTATAATTATTGCATTTATTCAAGCATACATTAAAACTAACATTAGCCACTCATATATCAACATAGACAGTTCGTAAATACTGTAAGATTGTAATATCTTTGTATATAGTCTGTATGTCTTAAATGTACCTTTACAATCCCCTTACAACAATGCTCAGAGAAGAATTATTGAACAAAATAGTTCAGTATAAAAAAAAATAATTCCTACTGTAACAGTGTACCTATCTATAGAAAATTTGTTATATGTAATATGTAACAGTGTACCTATCTATAGAAAATGTTGTGGTGAATCTGATAGCAATACACTAACATTATTTTTATACTTTTGAGTTAAATGAAATTTATAAATTAGTAACACAAACAGCCCTTTATGAAACAAAATAGCTAGATTGGTTTCAGGCTATTAAGAGGGTTCTGAACGACGCCCTTTCACCCTGCATATTTATATGACATGATGAATGATAGATATTATTCATCCATATAACCACAAAACATATTTTAGGCATAATTTAATAAGCATTTTTAATACAATTTACTTTTAATTTTTCAATAATCAAGCTGAAGATTTTGATTAAGATGTATGTAGCGTTTAACTATTTATACTAAGACTTTTTTCTTTTAATTAATTTCACAATTAACATAGCTGAGAGCTATGTAAAAGTATGGTCAGTGTGTAGTAGCATAGGGTGCACATTCATTATAAAGCTTTGCAATAAATCGATTTTAATTGGACGTAATTAACTCATAATTGACCTCAAGAATATAAAATAAAACATGTTAAAATCCTAACAAAAAAAATCCAATTTCACAATATTCATCACACAGGCTAACACGGAGATAAGAATAACAGCTAAGATAGTTCAACACATTTGATAAGTTTAATTAATTTTAGTTGCAGGATACCGTACACGTTATTCATATTATAGCAAGTTGCATCATTTAGGTTGTTGAGACGGAGTCGCTACCTAACCTATAAACCAACTTCGCATTAGATACTTACCAATTCCATAGTTAAATAATGATTGTACTACGTATGTCACACAATTTCAACGTAAACAACTTTATAACTGTTTACAAGTAACACATATAAATTCCAAATTTATCTTAGATTTATAACTATATTCTTAATGACGCTCGGCAAAAGCTAAACGAAACAACCACAGATATCAGTAATATAGTAGACTACGAGACTATAGACTATGTATGAAAACGAAAAGTCACAGATGTACATCGTCACAGATTAGTTGAGGGAATACACTAGCCTGTCGGAGCATGTCTGATGAAGCAACTCTATAGTGGTTTTATTTACACATTTAATGTCGCTATATACACAATCGTGACGTATCGTGACAGAAAAAAATATTATATAGGATTTTTATAAAGAAGCAATTATAATTTAGACTTCCAGAATATTTTGCAATACATTAAAATAAATTAAGCAATTTATTTGTTTTATGAAAGCATTATGTTTACGTATAAATATTTTAAAATATATACAAAATAATAAATTAAAAAACCATGAGGTGTCGTTGGACATTCGATTGAAACGAAATTCCTTTCGATATTATGTGTCGGAGGCAGTCATGAATAAAATAACACGTGACCGAGTGATGGCAACATCGTTGCTATGACTAGACACTCCACACTTGTTCTACAACGCAGTTTACCTATGGAACAGGCGCTATTGTAGAAATGTAGACCCACAGAGTATGTGTAGACCTCAGTTGTACTTCAATCACTCGGGTTGAATAAGTTTGAGCGCGATGGGCAAAATCAGCGTAACATTTACTATGTACATATACCTATTAGGGTTGTTATCAGTGTTATCACGGTGTAACCAAGTAAGCAAATATCATTATGGAAATTGCTAACAATGGTAAAACAAAAAAAAACGTGTCTATTTTTTTATGTTAATAATCGACAAACAAGCAGATGAGCCACCTGGTAAGTGGTTATCGTCACCAATGGACATTAGTAACACCAAAGGCATAGCTAATGCGTAGTCAGCCAAGAAATAAGAAAAAAAATGAAAGGGAAATACTGGCTCTCAAGCATCCAGCCGGAACACGACGAGTCGTTTAGCAAATGACTCAAGCAACTCAAGGAGGGTGGCAACTAGGCAGGCAAGCTTAATGCAAAGGTAATACTAGTAATAATAATATTGGCTTAATAGTAATATGCAATTTTTATGCGTAATACTACCATCAAGCAAGCTGGCTTCTGTCGCTTCTTACAACAATCTATTCTGCCAGCATGGGATTGGGGTCAATATTCTAAACCGCTCCAATACGGTCAACGTGTGTACTTACGTACGCACGTAAGAAGTTTCTTCTTTGTCCAAAAATTTTATCCCGCGGCGGGCATTCTACGCTTGTAAAAATTAATAGCTAACCTAAAGTACATTTATATATAGGCTGATCAATCTGTGAACAAATACTGTGGAAAAGAGACCATTATAATGACACAAAGATAGGGAAAGCATCAATTTCCTTTAAACGAGCCTAGCCGTTATGATTTTTAATTTTGTATTATTATAGATTCCATCACATGGGGAGTATTAACTTCTATTAATAACAGATGTCATTATTTATAATATTACATCTTTGGTATAATGTCATGTCATGATTTTCGAAATTAGGTCAATATTTGTTGTTTAGAAATGTATGTTATGTGCAATTGCTTCTTACGTGTATCAGGCGCTACGTCGCTTATATGGGCAATGATCCTATCTTGATTTATATTTACCGTCATTTATTAAAGCTACAACTGCGAGAGTGACCAGACATCTGAATTTTATTTATTAACCTGAGTATTCCCTAAGTGTCCCAACATTGGTCCATTACGAGCTGGATGAAGACAATTATCCGCAAATTGTGATAATGGCGAAGAATTAAGGATACATACACTTTCATTGGAAAACGACGTGTCGACAATCAAACATCACATCGGCAGCAGTCAAAGAGTATTTCTAGTGCTAAGCCGTAATTTTTTTTAATATTTATTGCACCCAACACTCAATATACAGGAAATTGTGTGAATATCTAAGGTTAGTACATACCATTATTTACCCTAATGTACCTACATAGTTGCGTTACACTAAGTTTATTTGATTGAAACAATAGTTAATGTACTTAAAATACAGTACAGTAGCTTGTAGTTACATTATTTAGCTATTTGTTAAAAATTAAACTTAAATTAGTTTATTTATTGCGTAACTGCGCCACGTAGTGGGTTATTAGGTATTGTACGTTATTAGGTGCATAAGTAGGTAGTAAATACTTAGATATTTTAGCTCATATTTATTAGTTGCATTTGCTTATTATTTCGTTGGTAAATTCTTAAATTGTTTATGTAATAGTAACATTAGTTGAGCTCTAATAGAACTTAGTCCCACTTAGTATCTGTAATATCTACCTACATACTTGTATGTCTACTGTTAAAATTGTAATTAGATATTAATTCTAGTTAACGTTTTTTATTGCATTTGCTTTCCATAATGACTGACTTAAAAGAACTGAAAAAGAAGCGTGGAATATATAAGGGAAGATTAACTGTTTTTTCTGCCTTTTTATCATCTTTAAAACCTTCGGAACTGGCAGACGTTCAGGTAATAGAACTTCAACTGCGTATCACAAAATTGGAAGAACTATTCAATGAGGAATTCGAGCAGGTACAGCTAGAATTAGAGCTTTCAATGGAAAACCCCGAGAGTGAATCCGCTGAAAGAACAAAGATTGAGTCGCAATACTTTTCATTAATCGCCACAGCAAAACATTTAATAAATTCATTTTCAAAATCAAACTTCAATATCTAGCCGACGAAGTTCTAAAGCACCTGTGCATTTACCTATGATTCTGCCAAAATTTTCTGGTTTGTATGATAATTGGTTATGTTTCCGAGATACCTTTACTAGTCTCATTCACAACAACGACGACATTGACCCCATTAATAAATTTCACTACCTAAGGTCGTCTTTGGATGGGTCAGCAGCTGTAATGTTACAATCATACGAGTTTTCTGCTCAAAATTATGAGGTGGCTTGGAATCTTCTTTGCGAAAGGTTTGATAACAAACGACTACTTGTCCAGAATCATGTTACAGCATTGTTCAATTTAGAACAACTCAACAAAGAATCTTCCGTATATTTAAAACGTTTGATAGATCAAGTAAATAAAAACATACGAGCATTAAGTGCATTAGATGAACCAGTTACTAGTTGGGATACTTTATTAATATATATAATCAGTCAAAAATTAGACAACAAGACGTTGCGTGAATGGGAGGAGTATAAGGGGAGTTTAGACAAAAATCAATCAATTCTATTTAAAATCTTTATTCAATTTTTACAAAATAGGGCAGATGTATTAGAAAATTTAGAGTTGAGAAATACAGTTCAGTCAAAAACGTTACCTGTGAACCCGCAATCCAAGAATCACAAAATAAAGGCTATGGTTTCCGTGGACAAAAGTTCACCGAATTCACCGACTAGTTCTTGTTGTCCGAATTGCGACGCAGATCACAGCTTACACACTTGTCTTCAGTTTTTGTCTCTCAGTAACAGTGAAAGATTAAAAACATTACACAATTATAAGGTTTGCTACAACTCTTTTCGTCGTGGTCATTATTCTAATAACTGTAAGAAGGCAGGCTGTAAAATACATAAACGCAAACACCACACGCTTGTACATGTTCCGGATCATAAACAAACCGGTAATGAAATTGTCGAACCGACTAACGACGGTCAGCGCAGCGATTGCAATGTTGCGCCTCATCTCATTCCTTCCGTATGCGGCGCTCCCGTAGCCCTCTCGGCAAATCTCGTTTCGCACACGCACTGCGGCAGCCGGCAGTCGCGTTCAAGTTACCACGGTAATGTTTTATTATCGACGGCTCAAATCAAGTTATACGATAACAATAACCGTGAGTGGTTGGGCCCTAACGGGAGTCGGTAAAATAAATTTGTGGACTGTATAATAGGCTTTAATATCGCGACAATATATAAAATCAGTGCCCGTAGTCAAGCGCGTCGTGGAGCGAAGTGAAGAGCGGCGGACACGGGCACTCCCCGGCCTCCGCACCGCTCCCCTCCGGTCGCCTGTCGTAAGGCGTGGTGCGCCGACATATTCCCCGGGGTTGAAAGATCTTCGTTCTTCAAACTTCTTCAACAGGGAGAGGGCAGATGCAGTTGAAGGCACGACGGATGGTGCCTCTCCTGGTCTTCAATTCAGCCACCCTCGTGACTCCGTCTACGCCAGGATAGGTCTTTATGACCCGACCCAGGGACCAGAGTAGTGGTGGCGTCGTCTTGTCCCTGATTAGGACCAAGGATCCTGGCTTCACTTCGCCTCTGGAATGAAACCACTTGGATTTGGCCTGCAGCAGAGAAGTGTACTCATTATGAAATCGTCCCCAGAAATGCTGCCTAATATACTGGATCCTGTTCCATCGATCCAGCCGCGTGATATTGGTATTAGTCATCTGGGAGTACGGTACAGATAAGAGTGGTCGTCCAATTAGGAAGTGAGAAGGTGTTAACGCCGAAAAATCGTTAGGGTCTGAAGAGAGAGGTGTAAGAGGGCGCGAGTTCAATACTGCCTCTATATGAGTGAGACAAGTAGACATCTCTTCAAAAGTGAAATGAGTAAGACTTAGTAGCCGTTTTAAGTGATGCTTACACGATTTGACAGCAGCTTCAGCCAGTGAATTAAAATGAGGGCTGTATGCAGGTGTGAAAATAAATTCGATGCCCTCCTGCGCCATTTCAGATGCAACATTTGATGCACTAAGTAACCTGTACATTTCATTAGACGCGCCTACGAAGTTAGTCCCGTTATCGGACGTGATGCTTCGGGGCTTGCCTCGACGCGCCACGAAACGATTTAGAGCGGCCATGTAAGCCTCAGTGGTGAGGTCTGTGACGAGCTCCAAATGTACGGCTTTCACTGCCGAGCAAACAAAGATGCACATGTAAGCCTTTGTAAATTTGCAACCACGCCCCTTGCGGTCGGCTATCATTACTGGCCCGGCATACTCAACATAATATTTAGAAAGGGAAGTTCGAGACTAGTTCGTGAAGATGGCAGTTGACCCATTACAGGCTGTACATTTTGAGCCTTATGTCTGAAACATTTAAGACACTTATTCACGACAAATTTAGATAAGTTCCTACCACCTAGCGGCCAATAAGTCTGTCGTATATGCGATAATAACAACTGCGGACCGGCATGTACAAGCTTTAAATGTTGCATGTGAAAAATAAGTTTAGTAAGTATGTGTTTACTACATAAAAGAATAGGGTGCCTCACATTGAAGTCATAGGGGGAATTGTCAAGCCTCCCGCCCACGCGAATGAGGTCATGATCATCAATGAAAGGCGTTAAAGGAATTAATCTACTTTTGCGTGGCAATTTTTGTTTATTTTTCAGAAGTTTATATTCCTCCGGGAACATTTGAAGTTGTGAGAAATGAATAATTGAATTTAATGAATTTTCTAGTTCTAACAAGGAAAGATTGCCACACAGTTTACTATTTTAATTTTTTAAGTTGTAAATAAATCTTTGTACATATGTAAATATCCTTTGAATTTTCGTTAGGCTAGAATACCTTAATAATAAGTTATGAATGATAGATGGATGAGAGGTGACGTCTGCATGATGAACATTATGCGAATGATCGTTATTACAACCCATAATGCGATGAGTCACTACTTCCGGTAAATCATGTTTCTCTATGTTTGGCATTTTGGGCCATGCACTTTCATTACTTAATAAAAAAGAGGGTCCTGACCACCACAGAGGTGTGTCCTTGATAAAGTCGGCCCAAAGACCACGGGAAACAAGATCCGCTGGGTTGTCCTTCGACGGTACATAGCTCCAGGTATGACCACATGAACTCTCTTGTATCTCGTTGATTCTATTTCTAACAAAAGGCTTTAATTGGTTAGACGAAGTAGAGAGCCAACCCAAAACTATGGTGGAGTCACACCAGAATCTATATTTGTGGATGGGTATGGTGAGAGATTCCTGAACCTTAGTATACAGCCTTGCACCTAACAAAGCCCCACAAAGTTCAAGCCTCGGGATTGTCATAGGTTTGATGGGTGCTACACGATTTCTAGAGACTAGAAGTTGTACACCTGTGGCTCCAGCACTATTACATGACCTAATGTACACACAAGCGCCGTATGCTTTTACGGAAGCATCGGTAAAGACGTGTACTTCATGTGTAATAGAGTCTTGACGCAAAACCCAATGAGGAATTTTTAAATAATTTAATGCAATTATTGTGCTCTCAAATGTAGACCAAGCGTTGCTTACTTCGAGCGATACTGAATCGTCCCAGTCGTATTTATCCAGCCAAAGACGCTGCATAAGAATTTTGGCTTCGACAACGCACGGACCGACGAGGCCCAGTGGGTCGAAAATCTGACTGATAACAGAGAGGACATGACGTTTAGTGACTTTATTAGTAGATGTTATATTAATTGTATAAGTAAGTGAATCAGAGTCACAAACCCAGTTAAGCCCTAGGGTTTTAGATTGAGAAGGATTATGACCTTGCTCAGAAAAATGTAATGTATTATGTGACTCATTAATATTATTAGAATTAATTTGATTTAAAATTTCCGAATTATTTGATTGCCATTTGCGTAAATTAAATTTAGCTGAAGAAAGAACCGATTTTACATTTTTAGTGACTTCTACAGTTTCGGCTATGGTGTTCCCTCCACTGAGATAATCATCAACGTAAAAGTCACGCCGTATGGCGCACTGTACACGACTATCCTCAATGCTATCAGCCAGACTTACCAAACATTTGGTGGCTAAATAGGGAGCAGACGCAGTACCGTAGGTAACTGTATTTAAAGTGTAAGTTCTAAGAGGTTCTAAGGTATCAAAGCGGAAGATTATTTTTTGGAGAGGGCGTTGGTCTGGACTCAACTCGATGGCCCTGTACATTTTTTCTACGTCACCTGAGACCACGTATCTATGCTGACGAAAACTTGTTAAGATTGAAAACAGATCGTCTTGCACTACCGGACCGACCATCTGAATGTCGTTAAGAGACGTTCCTGTACTAGTAGGAGCTGATGCATTGAATACTACGCGTAGTTGAGTAGTAGTACTAGAATTCCGAATAACTCCATGATGTGGAATGAAATATTTTGTCATGGAATTTCCAGGTGAAGGAGTACAGTCAGAGTCTAACGTCATATGACCTAAGCGCTCGTACTCTCGCATAAAACTGTAATATTTGCTTTGAAAGGAGGGATCACGCTTAAACCGCCGCTCTAGGGACAGAAAACGATTCCTAGCATTGACATAAGAATGTCCTAGAGAGCTTGGATCCTCCTTCAAAGGCATTTTAACAACAAACCCACCATCGCGATTACGGACGGTGGTTTGAGCAAAAAGTTGTTCACACATTCTCTCCTCAAGAGAGTGAGAATGTTTTTGTGAGACATTGTCAAGCTCCCAAAATTTAGTTAAGTCGGGAGTGACATTGGAATGATGGCAAAAGTGAGTTGAAACAGAGGAAAGAAAGCTAGATTGATGCGAAATACTACCAGATACAAGCCATCCAAATTTAGTTTCGCACAATTTTGGTAGATTTTTTCCTAAGTCTATCGTATTTGTACCTATGACATTCCAAAACACCTCAGCCCCTACCAGAATATCTACGGCTGATGGAACGTTGAAATTCGGGTCCGCTAATGTAAGACCTGAAGGAATATGGACATTATTAATATGAACAAACGAAGACGGTAGGACCTTTGTGATTTCAGGTAGAACGTGGCACTCAATATCTACAGTGAAGGCACAGCATAAAGACTCTATTGAGAGGCGACAAGACTGTGTACTGGTGGATATGTGATTATTAATACCCGTTACCTTGGCGCTTGTACCGCGTCGTGACAAACCCAGTTTTTCTGCTAAGCTCTGCGTGATAAAGTTCGCTGTACTGCCGTTGTCCAGCAGTAGGCGCGCTGTGCTTTTTACCCGTCGCGCTGGTCACGTTCACCAAAGCTGTGGACAGGAAAACATGCGCAGAAGTAGCAAGCTGCATAGAATTGGCTGAAAGCACAACATCTGAAGTAGATTGCGATACAGAAGGCATTGCAGAAACATTAGCAGAAGGTAAAGGATTCGAAAGTAGTTTGGGTTCGCTGGATTCTAAATGCAAAAGCGTATTATGCTTAGTTTTGCAATATTTGCAACGTGAGAATTTGCACTGCTTAGCAGAATGTCCAATGCGTAAGCAATTAAGACAAACAGAAAGATCTTTTGCCTTTTGAATGCGATTTTCTATTGACAAGCTTCTAAAGGACTCGCATTTGTACAAAGTATGAGCTTGGGAGCAAAGCGGACAATTATATTTATAAGAATAATTTTTATTAGTATTTAATTTTTTATCTAAGTTTTTATGTTTTGAATTATTATTATTATTTGAATTTGTATGATTATTATTTAAGGCAACAATAATGTTATCCTGAAAAGAATTTATATTGATATTAGATTCAAAAGATTCCAACCAGTCGGCTTTCTTGTTTAAAAAAGAACAGAATTGTGAAGTTGTAGGATAACCTACTATATTATTGTTCCTATATTCCTCCCATTCCCGACTAGTGGCTAAATCTAATTTTTTAATCATGACAAAAATAATTATGTCATCCCAATGTTGAGTGGGCCTTTTTAAGTTTGATAGTGTCCGAATGTTTTTGTTAATTGTATCAACAATGTTTCTAATGGAGACACTCGATTCCTTTATTATTGGCTCGATATCATAAAGTAAAGCTTGTAAATGGTTACCCACAAGCAGATACTCGTTATTGTATCGCTCGCACAACAGGTCCAACGCAATACTGTAATGATCGCTTTTAAAATCAATATTTTTAATTAACGAGGCTGCAGTTCCCTGGAGGGAAGCACGCAGGTAGTGAAACTTGTTGATGTTACTGATGCTAGTATTATCGTGAATCAATGACGTAAAGGTGTCTTGGAACTCGAGCCAGCATTGGTAGTTCCCATCAAAATGAGGCAGATTAATTTTTGGCAAACGAACAAATCCATTATACACATGTGCACCTGAGTAAGCGTCTCTGAAGCCCGCTTCAGAACCAGCACCGGTGACCGAAGAACCGAGCAGGCTGCGCGTGAGAGCCACCAGACTGAAGAACTGGCGATCAAACTCCTCACGCTCCGTGAAAGCAGTCTCGGCATCATCGGCAAGCATTTCGATGTTTGTCTGTAATTCATCAAATTCGCAATGTAAGTTTTCCAATTTATTAAAACGCTCCTGCAGGTCTAATCGTTGTAACTCAGAAATTTGTGCATTACTATTAATTAAGTTTAAACAGTTGCTGTAAATCTTAAGCTTAGATTTTAAAGAACTACGTTTTTTAATCAATGACTTTAAACTATCTGCCATTTTGAAGTGCTAATAACAAAGAAAAGATTCACACGTGTTCACAGTTAAACGATAGATAAGGCGAATGAACTGTAGAAAAAATGACAAACAGCTGTGCACAAACAAAAGGGACCGGTGCAATGAAAGAATTACGTAAGTATGAATCAACCGAGATCGGTCAACGCCACGTAATACCTGTGTCTAACGGTACCTTGTTTGTTAGCGACTGCGCGCGCGCACAGATATTGCTACAAAATAATTAATTATTAAAAGGCATCGGCTATAAAACACAAAGATAATGTACTAGTAATTAGAAATAACTATTGTGAACGGGAAAAATATTTGAAAAAAAACCGATTATTTCGACAAGAAAAGAAAGCGGGAAAATAACTAATTGGAACGAACTCACTCAGATAAGTATTTATACTCCCAGAAAATGACTTCAGCTTCTTCCAATGCGATGCACGCTGCCACGGGGACGACTCCTTTGTCTTCTATCTGCGTGTCCGCGGTAATAATCCACACGGCGATAACCGTTGACGAAGACGAAGTGATTTTAAATTTCACGGCGCGACTAGCTTTGAATTTAAGGGTTCGAAGGACTAGTTTGGTTGGGCCCTAACGGGACTCGATAAAATAAATATGTGGACTGTATAACAGGCTTTAATATTACGACAATATATAAAATCAGTGCCCGTAGTCAAGCGCGTCGTGGAGCGAAGTGAAGAGCGGCGGACACGGGCACTCCCCGGCCTCCGCACCGCTCCCCTCCGGTCGCCTGTCGTAAGGCGTGGTGCGCCGACAGTGAGTTTACTGCTCGCGCGCTGCTTGATTCTGGTAGTTCGTCATGTTTAATTACTGAACGGCTACAGAGACACATGAATTTACCATTCGTTAAAGTAAGTAAATCTATCCAAGGAATAAATAACTTGGTCTCATGCGTGGGAAATTGTGTCGAGTGCGCATTAAATCATTAAACGAAAACTACTGCACCGAGCTTCAATGTTTCGTATTACCGTCTATAACCGATAACATTCCTGCGAGACAAATAGACGTTTGTAATTTAAATATTCCATCGGATATTCAGTTATCGGATCCTAAGTTTTATATACCTGCTGCTATTGATGTAATAATTGGCGCAGATATTTTTTGGGATCTGTTAGGACCGGAAAGGATATCCTTGGGTGACGGAAAACTGACACTCTGTCAAACTAGACTAGGTTGGCTAGTTTGTGGCCCAGTTAACGGCGGCTATATTTCATCGGGTTCTTCCACGCCTATTAAATGCAATTTTGCTAAATTGTCAATTAATGATAATTCTTCACCTTTAATTAATTATTGCGATGACATTCAGAATCAGTTAACGCGTTTTTGGCACCTTGAGGAGGTTCGCCATCAGTCATCTGCTTACTCTGAGGAAGAGAGGCTGTATGAAGAACACTTTATTAAAAACACTACGCAGTTAAAAGACCGTCGCTTCTGGGTAAGGATTCCTTTGAAGGACTCCACGGACACGTTAGGAGATTCATTGCAACGGGCAAAACGTTGTTTTCTATCACTTGAGAATAGAAACCAGAATCGTCCTGAGTTTTATAAAATGTATAAAGAGTTTATGTCTGAGTACTTGCTCCTAGGTCACATGATCGAGAGTGACTTTAATTACGTAGGAACTGACAGTTACTTCATGCCCCACAGTGGGGTGCTGCGTGAACACAGTACTAGCACGAAGTTAAGAGTAGTATTTAATGCGAGCTCGCCTAGTACGTCGGGAGTTTCCCTTAATAATATAATGATGTTAGGACCTTCAAAATGTACAGGCAAGTATCCGTACATCCTGCAGACAGGAATCTACAACAAATTGTTTGGCGTGACGACCCATCTAGTGTCCTGAAGGCGTTTAAACTGACAACCGTAACGTATGGTACTGCGAACGGTGGCTATTTAGCAACGCGCTGTTTAAAGCAAATTGGTCTCGAGTGTGCAGATCAAAGGGTCTCAGAGATCATTATTCATGACTTTTACGTCGACGACCTCTTGACAGGTGAGGATGACCTAAAGAAGGCCGTCATTTTGCGTGATAAGGTTACGAATGTTCTTGCTTTTGCTTGCATGCCCTTGAGAAAGTGGAAGTCGAATGAGCCTACCTTGCTTCCGCACACGTCCATGCACTCATCTCTTAACTTAAATATGGGAGAGACAGAGGTGGCAAAGACTCTTGGACTTTGTTGGCATGCGCAATCTGATGACCTACGCTTTCCTATAAGTATCCCTCACCAGCTCGGGAGTACAAAGCGTGATATACTAGCAGTCATAGCCCGTATATTTGACCCGTTAGGTTTGTTGTCGCCTTGTGTTATACGCATGAAATTCCTGTTGCAAAGGCTTTGGTTAGAAAAGTTGTCATGGAATGATTTGTTGCCAGATCACATCAGCAAAGCCTGGAATAACATAATTAAGGCCTTACCAGTGCTTGATAAGCTGAGGATCCCTCGTCGTGTCGTCTGTGAGTGGAATGAATTGTTAGAGTTACATATATTCACCGATGCGTCAGAACAAGCTTACGGTGCTTGTGTCTACATGCGCAGTGTGAGCAAGCAAGAGCGGCATGTTCAGGTTCGGTTATTAGTCGCCAAAACTCGCGTGGCCCTGATAAAACCATTAACCATACCACGTCTCGAGCTGTGCGCTGCTTTAGTAGGGGCTCGCCTTTATGAGAAGGTTGTTAGTTCGCTACGCGCTCCAGTCTCTAACGTCACCTTTTGGACTGACACAATGGTGGTGCTGGGTTGGTTAAAAATGCTGCCTGTTAAGTTAAACACTTTTGTGCGTAATCATGTCGCAGAAATCTTGGAAACCACGAACTCAGCCACCTGGAGACATGTACCGTCACAAGAAAATCCCGCAGATTTTATATCACGTGGAGTAGACATTACCTCCATGAAATCTATGGATATGTGGTGGACTGGTCCTTCATTTTTACTAGAGGATAAGGACTCTTGGCCCTCACCTCTAAAACCCCGGGCCTCCTTACCAGAAGTCAAGACGGTAGTTTCACTTCATTCATCCCTCGCTGATAACAATAATTATTTTATAGATTTTAAACGCTTTTTCAGTTTGCTCAGACTGCAGCGAGTAATGGCATATGTTTTATGTTTCATAAATGCGTGTAGAAAGCTTACTACGTCTTGTAGTTATTTAAATGCTGACGAGCTGCAGAAGTCATTAAAACTCATTATAATTCATTCGCAAATGGAATCATTTTCGGAATATAATTTATTATTAAGAGATGGTAGTTTACCACGTAAATGTTCTCTTTTAAAACTTAATCCTTTTCTCGATGATGATAAAATTATGCGTGTTGGTGGTCGCTTATCTAATTCAAACTTCGCGTTCGAGAAAAAACATCCAATTTTAATACAGTCCTCTCATCGTTTTGCCAAACTTTTATTTCAATCTGAGTACGTCAAGTTAATGCATGCTGGACCGCAAATGTTGTTAGCAACTATACGAGGGACCTATTGGCCGTTAGGTGGTAGAAACCTTGCTAAGGCCATTTATAGAAACTGCGTTCGGTGTCAACGTATGAAAGGACAAACTGTTGAGCCGCAAATGGGTAACTTACCATCAGATCGACTGTCGCCAGCTGCTTACCCATTTCTAAATGTAGGTGTTGATTATGCCGGCCCTATTACTTGTGTTAGTCTTCAGGGTCGTGGGTGTAGACTAGTCAAGGTATACATTGCACTTTTCATTTGTTTTACAACCAAAGCCATTCATTTAGAATTGGTGGGTGATTTGACGAGTGACAGTTATTTGCAGGCTCTCCGTAGATTTATCTCGCGAAGGGGGAAGCCTCTCAATATTTATTCCGATAACGGAACAACATTTGTAGGTGCATTCCATGAAAATTCGAAGTTCCTCAAAGATAATTCAAGTTCAATACCTGAAAGTTTGGCTAACAAAGGCATTAATTTTCTTTTCATACCAGCCTATGCGCCGCATATGGGCGGTTATTGGGAAGCAGGTGTCAAATCGACTGAATACCACTTAGTTAGAGTGCTGGGACATTGTCACTTGACATATGAAGAGCTTAACACAACTGACTCAAATTGAGGCGTTTCTTAACTCCAGACCTTTGACGCCTCTGTCTTCGGATGCTGACGATTTGATGCCACTCACGCCTGGCCATTTTCTGATCGGACGGCCCTTGACTTCCCTGCCAGCCAAAGATATCGAAGACTGCCCTGATCGTCGCCTGACACGCTACCAACGTATCGAACAACTTCGCCAGCATTTTTGGTCAAGATGGAGCAAGGAATACATCAGCGAGCGGAAAAATTATTGTTCGAGTACATTGTGCCAGAATTGTTAATTCGTTGACGAAATTTGTTTGTTAATTAAACCTGAATTATTATTTTTTAAATCTATATTATTGGCAACACTAATATCGCGAGGCTAGCTATCTAGTCTTATTGATTTGTAATAAATACTTCAGAGAAGAAAAATCGTAAAATATTGAAGTGCATTTGAAATGGTAACATTATGATTTTGAGCACAATTATGACATTACAAACACCCACGACCCGAGAACAAACATTTATCTGCCACGTAATGGCTGCCACAACCGGGAATGGAACTCGGGACCCCTCGGTCGGCAGACAGGGTTACTACCAACTGGGCATGGGGTCGTCCTGAACTTCATTTAAAAGCTTTAAAAGATTAATGTAATTTACTACATGACATTTAGAAAATGTGGTGAGAAGTTTCTTTCACAGTTTGTTTTCTTAATAATTAATTGAGTCTATTCAAATATTAAAACTACTTTTTCTAGAAAACAAATAATAATAAATGAAATAAATAAAACATAAAGCAACGTAAGGTACGCGTCGCCCCGCAGACGGAGACAGTCACGACACACTGATACAGTCGCTAAACGGAATGCGACACGCGGTCCGCGCCGGTCCACACTTGGTAACACGTTCTACGAATTATGAATAACAATAAATATGTACGTCAGAGAGGGGGCGACATCTTCTTAAAAAATACCAGTTCTACTTGTAACTTTTATGTTATTTAGACTAATAATGAATTACAATGAAGTAAAATAACACTTTCAATATTATCACGACACAGCGTGTGCACCGAGCACCCGCGTCGTGCTGCTTACAAAGTGCGGTGCCGACAGATACATAAAGGCCGAGCTGAGGGGAGGCGCTATAGCATCCGCCCACGTACATATCTCTGTCATGCAGCAATATAAATAGACAAATATTAATAATCAAATTAATTTAATTTTATTATAAATGTTGCAAATAAAACATTATAAATTAGAGCTAAAATACTCAAAATATCATCTTAATTTTTAAATAAGCTTGGCAACAAATTTTTAATTACAAAATTATGTTTCCAATTAACTGTCGTAGTACCACAATTTTGTATTTTACTTGTTGTGTTAATTTAACTCATTCCATTCCAAAAATATGTAAACTCAATGATTTGACAGAATACATTGAACTTTGAAATATTTTATTTTATAAAAGATTCTTATACTCTGATATAATGAACGTCTAACCAAAATTGAATTTATATGTACCGGATAATATGATCTCTACTGCAATAACTTTAATACAAATATGAAACAAACTATTATCTCGAGCAAGTTTTTTATACTGTACCTTATGTAATTCAATCCCGCTGTTGCTCGATTCGGTATCAATAACGACACAGGAGCCCGAAGAGTGAAGAGGGAGAGAACAAATCTTTAAAAAACATCATAAAACTCCACGAATAATCTAGCTAAAGGCGTATCTGAGTTGTCAAACTTGTTACTGATCACGTTCCCTAACAGGCGTCCAGTACACCCGCGACAGCTGTTGCGCGCGATTATCAATTTTAATTAATTAAGTATTTGTGCGGTTTCGCATGTACTTGCTAATAAAGTCAGCCGACCCCTATCGGGGATATATATGGGCGAGACATTATCAACAGGGAATAAATGTCACATAAATTCGGAACAAATATCCGTTTCTACACAGCTCATACGGTACTGTACGGTACTTTTATATGAATAGCGGTTAAACGAACAGGACGGGCACCTAATGATCACCGGTGCCAATGTACGCGGTGACCCAAAAACACCCCACTCTCCTCTTGAACACTCCCACATCATAAGTAGCCCGGAACACCGATGCGGGCAAGTTATTTGTATCATTTGGAGTACGCATAATGAATAAAGACGCAAATCTCGACATCCATGCCAATGAAATGTTAACAACATAAGGATGGATAGTCACCCTATTACGGATTGTTCTATACAGGAACGTGATTGGGGAGTTAATACATACAATTCCTGGGTACACTCTTCAAAATGCATCCTATGACCAAGCGACTGGCAACCCTGCGCTTGTGTTCAAGGCTTTATAAATTGCTTTCGACCAGATTATGGTTACCAATTAGCCTCTTGACCTCAAGTTTCCTTGCTACCGCTTTAGTCTTGGACTCGATTAACCTACTAAAGCTGAGCTTTAAATAAACTTCAACTTCAAAAAATTTAAGACGCGTCAGTTCTATGTTCTATCATTCTAAAGATGCATTTTGAAAAGTAGGAGTTAACGTGAACGGGTTCATCTCGGGGGTGAACAGATACGTCTGCGTTTTTGCGGAGTTAAATCTCGCAAGATTGGCATCGCGCCACGGGGAGAATGGCCGAAGTGTGAGATTCATAATTCCACCATGGCCTCTCTTTCGGACTGTATTTCGTTCATACTGTCCCTAACATTCAGCAAGTATCTCTACACTATTGTGCTGTCATCGGCATGCTCATAGATACCCGGTATAACTACGTCAATGCCACTGGCTTTATTCACGTCTAAACGACGCAAGGACGCAAGGATGGAGCAACCGCGGAATTTTTCGCTCTCGGCGGGGCAGTGTAACTAAAATAGTAAAAATATATTTAATATTATTAAACAATATTTATTATTTACTACTGACAACACCATGTAATTACTTGTAGGCCCTATCGATGTCATATCTTAATACTTATAATTGAATTTAATATATTATCAATAGTATTATTGTTACATTATATAGAGTAATATGTGTCAACCTAGAAATTATAAGTTATTAATAATTTATTTAACACATTAAGTGTTGTATACTTGATCATGATTACCTATCAGGCCTAGGGAGCGCCAGGGTTTCATTGGACACGGGCGCTACACGAGCTAGAGCCGCCCCTGGGTAGGTAGCTGAGCAGGCTTCAAGGAAACATAATAATAACACAATTCGACACCTGCCGACGCTGCCACAGTCCCTCCGAAACTATCCAGTACAAAACAGGAGCCTGCAAGGCCATTGCTCGGATCGACTATAAGCATTGGCATGATCAAGTTGCTGCAATAATCCACCGGCAGCTAGCCTTTAGATATAAACTAATCGACCAAAATCTGCCGCACTATAAATATACACCCGAAGCAATATTGGGAAGCAAAAACTATAAAATATATTGGGGCAGAACCATAATAACGAACCGAAAAGTTAATAGTTAATAGCGTTAAAACTGTCCCAATTATTGTTTCTTCCACCGGTGTTATCCCTTAGACCGGACACGTCAGCCTCCACACATCCATCTTTGCACGAATGCAAAAAGCCGTTATATTAAACACTTGCCGAATAGTACGAAAAATTCTTTCATTAGGTTAATCCTATCAATAAGCACTTGCCTTTGGCGCGTGCAATATTTTACATACTAATAATATTAATGACTTAATAACAATATTGATAATATAATCCTTACGCGAAGCCCGAACACCAAGCATTTTCTGTCGCCTCTAACGACACCCTGTTTTGCCAGCATGAGATCGGGGGGAGTATTCTAGGCCGGCCCAATACGGCTAATGGCTTTGACATAGATATAGTGAGAGACATTGTTCTCAGATGTAAGATGTAGGGTTAAAAGTAAAAGATCTAGAGAAATTTAGAAGATAACTATAGTGCAGGAGTTACAAGATTAAGAAACTAAAAGGTCACTTGTAAGTAGAAAGCTAGGCTTGTCGCTTCTCTGGCGTGTAGCGCACGGGGGCTTTGCAGACAGGAGCGTGCGTTTAGGGCGCACGAGACGATCGGAGTCCTTAGCGACTGGAGCGTGCGTTAATACGCACGAGACGTGTAGATTATCCGGTGTTTAGCACACGAAACCGTCTTGACCAGGCGTGCGTTGGGGCGCACGAAATATATAGATCCCGGAGTCTGAGAGTAACAGAAGATTTCCGGCTAGAGGCGCGAGACTGGTTCGTATCGATAGAGACTTTCAGCATGAGACTCCTAAGAGTTACGTATTTGAATAAAATAAGAAATCGTAAACAATTAAACACGCAGATTACGGCGCAACTGGTTTATTACTGAACTACCTGCATAATATTTTTATAAATACACCACACGTCCCCTCTAAAAAAAAAGTTTTTTAAATTATTCTACAATATCTACTCTATAAATTACCTAAAGATAGAACAACAGTACAAGTTATTAATTAGTTACATATTTGTTTTCTTTTCATTCTCATTGATATGTATCACTTACATATTTATCTTATTACCTTAAATATTAACACTGTTTTTAGTATTCGATGATATTAACTTTTAATTAAGAACAACGCTTCATTGAGCTTGTAAATTGTTCAACAGATTACACATACATAACGGTTTAAAGAAAGAGAAAGAGAAAAAAAATAAAATAAAAAAAACCAAATTGAACTTAAATATACCGAAAACTTAAAGAATTAAATATGATGCATTCCTGTTTATTTATTTTGCCTTTTATTTAATACGCATGTACGCAAAGGGCGAACCCTCTGCGGTATACTTTGAGCGAGTGTCGTGTCTTCACCTTTACTCGGACGGTAACTAGGGTCAGCGGGATCATCAAGTGTCGCCCGTGACACCGACGTTGGGCTCGGAGGTTCGGTGTCTATAGCGTCATCGAACACTTCGTCATTATAATTTTCGTCAGCAAGGTCAACGGAATGGCGTAACGTAGTTAAGGGCTTACAATAAGGTAATAATTGATCGATATGCCTCTTCCAAACGTTACCATCAAAGCATTTGACACGATATGTGAGAAGAGTCAGTCGACTTGTAACAATAGCCAGTGCCCACTTACCGGTGCGCGAACGATAGTCGCGCGCTAGTACGCTCTCCCCCAGGGCCACACTGCGCTGTGCACGGGGACGTAGGCGAGCCGCGGTGTTGCCGACAGCTTCACTGCGGCGTTCGCGCTCCGTACTGGGCCACACCACGTCCAGACGGGTTCGGAGTGGTCGACCGAACATCGCTACAGATGGCGCTACGCTGGTGGTAGCATGCTCGCAGTTGCGATAATGAAATAAGTATTTCAACACCGCTGTTTCAATGCCAATTCCGTCGTGAGTTCCTTTTTCATGGCTCGTTTGACAGACTTTACCGCGTTCTCCGCTGCACCGTTGCCCGCCGGCCTATACGGACTCGTAATGGTATGGGTGATGAAATTTTTTGACGTGAACTCCGCGAATTCTTCGGATCCGAAAGGTGGGCCCCCGTCGCTTACGACTTGCGGTGGCAAGCCGAATCTAGCAAACAATTCACGTAACTTTAATATGGTGGCACTCGCGCTCATGCCTGCCATCCGTTGTATCTCGATCCATTTACTATGGGCGTCCACAGAGATCAAATAATGCTTACCCATAAACTCTGCAAAATCTATGTGGACTCGTTGCCAGGGACGCGAGGGAAATGGCCACGGGTGCAACAGTGAGCGCGGCGGCGCGTCACGTTGCTGCTGGCACGCCGAACAATTCCTTCCTAACTGTTCAATTTCACAGTCCAAATTAGGCCAGTATACATAACTTCTTGCTGTGCTTTTCATTTTTACTACTCCTAAATGACCCTCGTGCAACTCATTCAATATCTTCTTTCTTAACGCTTCTGGTATAACATGATTGTATAAAATACAACCCTTATCAATATTTAATTGATCCTTCCTATAATAATAGGGCTTTTCATACTCGTTTGTGATTTTACCCGGCCATCCACAATTAATGTAAGTTAATATTTTATTTAAAATACTATCCTTTTGTGTCAAAGATGCCACTTCTTTCGCACTAACTGGAAAGGATTCTTCCACATAAAAGATGTACGACACTGACTCTCGCTCATCACGTCTCTCATACGGCAGCGGCAGGCGAGACAGCGCGTCTACATTTCCGTTTTCTTTAGACTTAACAAATTCAATGTCGAAGTCGTAAGACGCCAATTTTGTTGCATATCATTGTAATCTACTAGCCGCGGTTTGTGGCAAGCCAAATTTTGAACCGAAAATAAAGGTTAGTGGTTTGTGGTCAGTTTTTATGACGAAGTGGCGTCCATATAGGTATTGGTGATGTTTACAAACCCCCGCTATAATCGCTAGTGCCTCTTTATCAAGCTGGCTGTATGCACGCTCAGCGGTGGTCAGTGACCGCGACGCGAAACATATCGGACGCTCGTCACCGTTTTCAAACCTGTGGGATAACACGCTACCGATACCGTATGAGCTACTGTCCACCGCTAGTATTAATGGTAAGTCAGGGTTATAATGCACTAATACTTTATTACTTAAAATTGCTTGTTTGACGTTGATAAATAATACATTCAGGATCTTAATACATTCAGGAGACCAGAACCATGAAATATTCTTACGTAATAGTTGATGTAACGGATGTAGAATAGTACTGAGACCGGGTATAAATTTCCCGTAGTAATTAATTAAACCGAGAAATGACCTGAGTTGTGTAATATCGTTAGGAGCCGGTGCATCAACTATAGCCTTTACTTTATTCGGGTCTGGGTGTAACCCGTGTTTATCAATAATAAATCCCACGTAAGTGATACTATCTTGCATAAATAAACATTTTTCAAATTTGACTCTTAAACCGACCTCACACAAACGTTTCAATACCGCTTTTAAATTGGCCATGTGCTCAGATCGAGTCTTCCCGGTGACCGCCAGGTCGTCCAGATACACTACCACTGGGAGCCCTTTCAAGGTTTCTTCCATAAACTTTTGAAACTTTTCAGGTACACATGACAAACCGTAAGGAGTACGCTTATACATATAGGTACCGACATGGGAAGTGATAGCGGTGCATGGTTGTGAGCTCTTCTCTAACATCAACTGTGCGTATGCATGCGTGAGGTCAATTTTTGAATACTGTTCGCCCCCACTCAGTGCAGCGAACAATTCTTCGATACGAGGCATCGGGTATGGCTCTCGAATCAATTTAGGATTTATTGTGACCTTATAGTCACCACAAATTCTTATATCGCCAGATTTTTTAATGACTGGCACTATCGGCGTCCCGTAGTCTGAGTATTCGACTTTCTGAATAGTACCCTCTGCCTCGAGTCGTTCCAATTCCAATTCAACGGGTTTACGTAACGCTAACGGCAACGGACGGGCTTTGACATATACCGGAGTCGCGTCTCGTAGACGCAGTGATAGTTTTTTTGTACATGTACCGAGACCTGGGGCAAACACGGTAGAAAATTCTCGTCTCAACTCATTAATGAAATCTGGAGTAGTAGATAAATTAAATAGCATTTCGGTAATTTTTATATTATCTATTTTCAACGTAACCAAGACCTACCCATGAGAGGCGGTCCACCGTGTTTAATTACGAATAATTTCAAGTTTTTTGCTGTGTGTACCCCTTTATTACGTCTACGATGACGTAACCGATCGCCTCGATCACCGTGCCGTTATACGAATGTAAACAAACATTATGTTTTACTAATGGTAAATCATTGAATTTCTTTACATAAAAATTTATACTTATAGCCGACAACTTACTGCCAGTGTCCAACTCGAACGTGATACCTCGTCAATTTACGACCGCTTGCACATAATACGGTTTATCCTGACAATTCTTCACATTCAAATGAAACATATCGCACTCAGAACCGCTATCACTTTCTATATAATTTTGATTACCTCTAAATCGACCCGTACGCGATCTATCACTGCCCCGATTCAAACTACGTTTGCACATAACTTTAATGTGGCCTTTTTGCCCACACACATCATAAGAATAATTCTTGAATCGACACAACGTAGCGCGATGACCCCTACCACACCTCCAGCATGACTGTACTTCCGGTCCGGAGTAGTCATCGGCGGCAGCAGGAGCGCCCCGCTCGCGTGGTCCCGCCGTGCTCGCCACTCGATGCAACGACTCGGCAGGACCCGGCGTAAGGGACGCCCGAGCCGGACCTGCGCCGCTTGGTGCACTCGCTTGGGCATGTCGCTCCGCTGCCTCCAGAGCGAAGGCCAACTCGACTGCTTTTTTATAAGTTAATGTGGGTTCTGCAAACAGTCTTGACCGCATTTCGTCGTTCACTAGTCCAGATACAAATTGATCTCGTAGGTTCTCCTCTAAGTGACTTCGAAAATTGCATGTACTTGCCAGATGTTTAAGGGCTTGCAAGTAATTACTCATACTCTCGCCTACGTCTTGACGTCTCAATCTAATTAAATGCCGTTCTGCAATTTCTGATCGTTTAGGTTCCAAGTGGTCGCCGACTATCTTTACTAACTCCGTGAAAGTCTTAGCTTCAGGATTCTCCGGCGCATATAAATCACACATTAACTCATACGTGGCTTCCCCGACCAATGTAACTAAAGTGGCCACTCGTAATTCACTTTTGATTTCATTAACTGTCATGAATTGTTCCCCGCGTCGAATGTATGCCGACCATTTTTTGTTCAATAGGTCAAACTGTTCTATTTTACCGATAGGCATTTTACTGAATAACACTTTTTATACCGCAAAACACTTATTTTAACCGGATTTGCTCGTCGCCAGTTAAGTATTTGAATAAAATAAGAAATCGTAAACAATTAAACACGCAGATTACGGCGCAACTGGTTTATTACTGAACTACCTGCATAATATTTTTATAAATACACCACACTAAGATTCCAGTGTTGTGACCCACACGCGAGACTGTCAGTGTCGAGATTTAAGAGTTGTAACCCACACGCGAGAGACTGTCAGTGTCGAGATCCAAGGGTTGCGACCCACACGCGAGAGACTGTCAGTGTCGAGATCCAAGAGTTGCGACCCATACGCGAGAGACTGTCTTTCGATCTCGTCACAGCTCGCCTTTTATATCTCAAATTTTCTCGAATGATTCTCTTCTTGTGTTCTATTTACGAATTTAAAATTTGTATTTAGCCTAATAAATAACATTACCAAAAAGGATAAAAATTATACAAATTAAAAATGAAAGTTATCATGATGACAATAATTTAGGACATTTGTCAAATATTTGACAACAATAACAAAACATTAAACCTAATAAAATATATAAATAAATTACAGAATAAATGGATAAAAGATACAGGAAAAGAAGTTAACCAAAGGAGTATTATAAGAGTTACAAACTATGTGAGTACCAAAATACTAGATATAAAATCATGTAAGTATCTAAATAGTACAAAGAGCACATAAAGTCTCATGCTACCGTTGTCAAGGACACTCCAACGACGGTACGTGCAGCCCGTGCCGTCCACCACAAAAGCGTTATCCCCCAGCTGAAGGGCCGTCTCGTGCTTGATAGCCTGAACTGCCGAACAGCGAGGGCCACGCTCGACGCGGTTCAGTGTTGGCCCCGGTCAGTCGGGCCCGGTTTGTGTGCGCGTACGCACGTGTCGTGGCAGTGTCGGGCGGAGTCGACAGTTACGATCGGGGTCGAACCGTGGGCCCTTCCGTTTTGTGTTTCTAATTAAATAAACAAGGGTGAGTGACTCAAAACTTATTAAATAGGGCGTTTAACCATCTTATTTCGTAACTTATCTATCTATTGTAGGTAATAAAAAAACTCCCGAGTGTGACGTACGAAGTCATCTCTTACTCGATTCGATGTGACATAGCTTACCCGAAGGAACTGATTGTGATGCGGTTTTGGCTTGACAATAAATTTTATTATCAGATTCAAAAACACCGTCAATCTCATACAACAGCAGGTTTTGCATGCGTATTATGGTGTTATGAAACTCTAGTGGATTGCAATTGCATCGAAAAAGTTATTTTCGAACGTATTTTTTATGTATTCTTAAAACAATTCTTTTTTTTTAAACAACTCCATCTAAGAGAAGCGACCATTTTAGTTTAACGATTTAGTAATATGCAAATTACATTTTAAATAAAAATAATTTTATTTCTACTTTTTATCACTCACTAAAACTTTTCTGACTAAAATTTTCTGCGTCGCAGGAGGAGGTCCCAGAAAGATTTGTGACGTTCGGGAACCGAATCACTGAAAACAGGCCCTCCTCCGTAGCTTCTGCAGTCCGTATCCGCTGGCTACTGCTTCATGCGTTCACCTAGTGGTCGACATTCGACCACAATCATTAAATAACGTTCAAATAATGTTTATCGTCGGCACTAGGCCGGCGGTGGCTCCCGAACAAAACGAAACGAGAAGAAAATGGTACTGTATCGACATGTTAATGAAACGCTCACGTTTCACAAAAATTACATTTCACAATTTATTTTTCCAACAAATTCAATGTTATTCGCTTTTGGTATCATTTATAGTCGTGCGCTCCGGTATGTAATATCGCAGAGGGTAATGAAACGCTTTCGGCGCCTCTCGCTGGTGTACTGATATCATAGAAAGAGTGCAGATTAGGGAGTTTATATGATGAAAAAAAAATTTACCAATTGAAAGTCCGTATGGACGTGGGACGTATGGATATGTATATACAAATAATTAGCTAGATTTGTGGCGATATTCGATGTCTCCAGTTCTGTTAATTCAGATGTGTCCGATGTGAGACAATTGTTCAGTTCAAACGATGTCGAAGAGGGCCGCTAGTACCTAATAAAAGCGCATAAAAAGCTGCTACAATATTGTGTCGTTAACCAACTGTAATGTCAACAGTACGATGACACATGACAGACGCCTCGTAGGCATTCCCATTCATTGTTTTATTTAATGACAAAAAAACAACATTTAAATTGAAGGAAAGAAATATATTTATTCACTTCTATGGCGGCACAGCGAAAACAATGTTACAGATATCATAAAAAATAGCTTCAACAGAACCAATTTGCTAGTCGGTAGTAAACGTTACCCGTGCCAAGGAACGATGGAGAACCGTGGCCAATTGTCAATCAGTCAGACACACTTCAATATAAACGGTTGATCGATCACAGTATCGATATTGAGTGAGTAATTAGAACGTCTCATTGGATGCCGCTCGCAGCAAACATTGCGGGAGGGAGGGCGCCTCGGCTCTTGTTATCGTTTAGTTTCGATGGTGGGCACCAAGCAAAAAGGACTATGCACTAATTAATTCGATATCATATATTTCCCAGTATGTACCTACATTAAAACAAGACATTATATATTATAATAGCTGACAGAAGTATTCGATTAAATTTCAATAATATGTCAATAATAAGTGACGTATGCGCTGCGGGCTTTGATGCGCGGAGATCAAAAAATCTATTTAAAACGGAGTCGAATCTCCGAACCGGAGCCGCAGGGTGAGGGGCGAGGGGCGAGGGTAGAAGGGCGCGGGGCGCGCGGTCAGAGCGCCGCTGCAAACATCACTCAGGAGTCGGCCAGCTGCGCTATGCGCGCAGTGCACTCCGCCCTGTGTCAATAAATATATAGGCACCCTCCGCTGCGAGCGTCGACGCGGCCGGGGGTCAGCGCGCACTGTGCAGATGGAGTGTCCTCGAGTACTGGAGTAGTGTTGCACTGAAATTAGTGCATGCCACTGATTTGTTGGTTACGTTCAACGTAGTTAACGTTGAACAGACGCTGCATAACGAACGAACGGCTTACGTTAAGATTATTCATAATTTTATTTTCATTAACGGTACCTGTTCGAATGTGGTTGACTTTGGTAATTTTCGTTTATAAAATTAATAGTCTTTTATTCATTTCGTTAAAGTAATGGACCTACTATTAAAAAAAATACACCAGAATTACTTATTTTTTTATATCGAAAGACATGAGAAATAATAAAAAACGAGGCGTCTGATGACTATTGTGTTATGGATAAAAGAGGAATGTTATGGATATGAAATTTCGGATCTGGGTATGGATACGGATATATAAATAATATTTTACAAGTTATGGTTACGGATATTAGATGATTTAACACTTGTAAAAATATAATGTATTTACAAGACTTTGACTTTATATATATATACATTGTTGTTATATACATATATGCATAGTTGTTGTTGTCGTTGCGTTGTCGGCGGAAAGAAAGTACCAGCTCTCAAGCCCCCAGCCGGAACACGACAAGTCATTTGCTGGCTGACTCAAGCAGGAGGGTGATAGCTAGCCGGGCAGGCTTCACGGAAAGATACCAGTAATAATATTAATAACTTAATAATAATACTGATAATATGATCCATACGCGAAGCCCTACAACCAAGCAGGCTGGCTTCTGTCGCCTCTTACGACACCTTGCTTAGATCTAGCAGTAACATGACGCTTTCCATTTCCACATAAATTGAGGTTTTGAGATATTATCAATAATAACGAATTTGAAATATGCCTTTTTTCAGACCTCAACGCAGTCACAACCGCTCTCTTTAGTTCCTTGTAATAACTAAGATGCGAAGGCAATTTGATATACGTGCCCGGTTGCGTGCCTCGTTGCGCACACTCATCATGAGCCGAACGTTGTACGTGACGCACGGGCGACGGGAGTCTCCGACAGAGATTGTTTTTATAGCCGCATGTACATTATAAATATACAGCACCTGGGTCGTGAAGAGAGAAGTCATGTGGGTAACGTTAGTAGAACGACGGATACTCTCCTGGTCCATGGCCAAATAATCATTCCGGAACTGATCTTGATCAAGGTCACTTAATAATTTAGGGGAAGCATAGTGTCTTGATGTATTGAGTTGACATGATATAAAAGCATGATGGCTTAACTTCTGAATATAGTTTACATGTATATAGGGGCGTCTGAACAAACTCAATCTAAAAGGGATTCACTGTGATCGGTAAAATGCGTTGGTTCAGTAACATATTGAAGTAAATTTTTTAAACTTAAAAACTGTAATAAAATTTTGGTGTTGATGTTGTGGTTATTTAGCATGTCAACGTTAAATACCCAATAAAATTGTGTGTTTGTGCCAAGAAAAGATGAAAGAGAATCCGTGAGTGCATCTAGAAATATTTGTAAAGACAATCAGGGTGGACGGTACGCCATACCGACAAGTATAGATGACTTTCTTACCGTTAAACTTAACCACATCTGCTCTACTAGAAATTGAAGAACTCTGAAGAGCAAGTTATTTTTTAAGTAGTAACCCGTACCACCCCCCCTCCCTCTCACCGAAGCAGACCTAGGGGAATGGATTAATCGGTAACCGGGGTTGGTATTACATCAACGACGTTATCAAATACGGCCGCGCTAATCTTGTCGTGCCGTGTTCCTAGAGATCCTGGATTTAATAATCCAAATTTAAGTGCATTTGACCTTACCATTAGAGAAGCGTATAATTAGAATAGAATAGAATAGAATAGAATAACATTTATTTCTTCAAGTTAACACCACAGCACAGAATAAACTTAATACTATGATTATTATATATATAATTGATTTAACAGTAGTACAAACTTGATGAAATGGGGGCACACTCAGCAATGGCCGCAGAAAACCACGGCCGCTGGTTTTCAGGGTAACCCCAATTCGTGCAGTTCGACCAGTGACATAAAAATATACATATACATATATTTATTAACTAAATGGTTAACTTATAGAATAGAACACAATAACTAAACAAAACACAGCAAAAAAAAAATTGGAACATTTCAAAGAACCTACACATGAACCTCATATTTTACCTACTACCTACGTATTTACCTAAAATTAACTAAAGATTTAAAATAAAACCAATTTATATTATTACGAAACAAAACAAAAAATTGCATAACAGTAATTTCAACAAGTTCTGCTCAATCCGACAGATCCCGCAATCTCGTGTGTGAACGTTGTGCGTGTGTGTGTGTGTGTGTGTATGAGTGAGTGAGTGTGCGGGTGAGTGTGTGTGTGCGTGCATGCGTGTGTGCGTGCGAGCGTGTGTATGCGTGCGAGCGTGTGTTGCGCGTGCGTGTGTGTGTGTGTGTGTAAAAGAAAAAAAGAATCAGACTGCTCCTACGAGATCACCTCATGCGATTTTTGCAAATCCAAAAGATACCTTTTATACAATCTCTTGAAACCTGAAGCAGTCTTTGCTGCACGAATGGGTGGTGGAATGTTGTTCCAGCATTTCGTGGCGCTATATTTAAAGCTACCACGGAATGATGCTGTGTGGTGCACAGGATATGATGATGATGAGGATAATTACGAGTACGAGGGCTTATAATTACGAGTGTTATAACTGGGTAGCATTTCGTATGAGCTACTTCTTTTCGGAAATGAGTTATTATGCTATGTTATTAAGCCGTGAATCATTTTTTGCAACACAGGCTTTAACAAGGAAAATAGTATGAAAATTAAAATAATGTATTATCAAGTGCAGTAACGTAAATAGGAGCTATAATTAACTATATATATTAAAATTGTAAGCAGTGGTATAGAAAGTAAATTATAATTATTAGAAACAAATGACTCACACCAATTTACAAAAATTACTGTATGTATTGATACCCTGTGATGAAGGTTGTATTTCCGAAAATTATTTGTAAAATAAAGTAAAAAATGTTTAATTTAATTAATATGATGAGATACATATATTTAAACAATGCCGAAACACTAATTTTCGTTACTAAAAAACACTGTCGATGTCTGCCTCAGTCCAAATACGGATCGCCGACGAATCTGTGTCACGCCTGACATAAATGCGACCGTTCCGCGACCAGGCATATTTCCATTCCCTCGGCCGTGCTTCTTGTCGCGCTCTGTGACAAATGCGCCTGTTGAACCAAGTAAGCCGCTCGTTGATGAAGAAACGGCGCGGCGGGGCAGTTTCGACGATACCAAATGTATCCACTCCTCGGCGAACTCGAGCAGCGGAAATGAGCTGATCACGAACGTCGCGAAGATTGCAGCGAACAAGCCTAACGAGAAGCATACGGGGCCGAAGGGGGGCGTCAGTGTGACCATTTCTATGTAATTTACCCCTTCGTGCTACAAACACTATGTCGAGTTTATCAATGGTCTACTACATCTACTTTTTGGGCGACCATGGTAACGATGCGAATTGGGTTCTCGCTTGCCTCCTTCTCACCAAAATCGGCATTAATTGTTGTTTCCGCTGTAGTGATTCGTTTTGACAGATTATTAACTTTATCTTTCAACGAGTTCAAACGGTTATTGCATTCGGTAACAGAGGAATTGAGTTTTACCATTTCCTGTCTAAAGGTCGACATTTCTTGCCGGCAACTAGTCAACTCCTGCATGATTTTTTCCAGTTGCGTTGGTATCAACTTCAACTCCTGTCCGATATTCAACTCACTATTCGGTGGGATGTCTATGACTGTGTCGCTTAAATCCGCGCCAGGGCTGGTTGAGCTGTACGGCTGCCGTTACACTTCCATTTTTTTGGTAAGCTGTCGTCGGATTTCATGTTGACACAGTGACGATGATAGGCTGATGTCTGCTGTTGTGAACTTTCCGCAAGTACAACATTTGTTAGCCCTAATGGTAACAAGAAGAATCGGTCGATGCTATTGATAACGACGGCGTATACTTTGCACAACGATTTAAGCAGGGGCGCGCGGTGAACAGCTGACTAGCAACAAAAACAAATCGATGAGATGCGGTTACAGACATTTTTTTTATACACTTTACACTAATTGACAGTTTTTTTTTATTGGGGGAAATCTTCGAAATATACCCGTTTGTAATATACCAGGTTATGTGGGATTCCTACCCATTAAAATCCCCTCGGCTACCCGACGCATTTGAGGAGGCACCGGGATCTCATATGAACGCACCGGTATCTCCCCTGGGTAGTAAGTGACTTCTCGGGGCCTATCAGCGGCGTGCACAGGATTATGACACTGGGTATGCGGCGGAGTACTCGGTCACAAAAACTTTTTCTTTTATAGATTTTTAGCATAGCCACAAGCACGCGACGGATCTCTAAGTCGGAAACCATGCCAACAGAACAAGTCTTAGATGTACTACAATTCATGTACATCTTCTACGGCAACGCAGACAAAACAGCGATCGATCGTCGTGGCGGAACAAATTCTAATAAGTAAAATAATAAGAGCCAGTCATACGTTTCATAACTTTTAACATGAAACTTTCGAGTTTCATTCCCTTTTTGCTGGTTTAATTGTTGTAACTCGGGTACACACCGACATTTAGACACAATTTGAATCTTTTCACTGAATGACAATTGTGAGAACTTGTTAGTTTTAATTTTTAATAAACACACATTTTCAACACAAACCTCACAATCATATAACATTTAAAAAAAATCAACAAACGCAGTAATAAAAGCAAATCACTACAATTATTATAGAAACTCAGTAATAAACTGTTAAATGTACACACTTTCAAATGTTAAAGTGAAAAATCTTTTAAGAAAACTATAAATATACTGGCGCAAATAAAATAGTAAACAATGCTTATCACATGAAAAAAGAAAAATGGCTCCCGCGATACACAAAACATTTCGACTATTTAAACAAATAAAACCTAACTAAACAAAAATGCGTAATGTGCATACGTGATCTTCTTTACGCCTCCTTCTTTACCAAAACGGTTTCTCAGAAGGAGACCATAGTCTTCCATGCAGCTGTTTCTACCAGCATAACTCTTACTATGGTTGGTGTAGAAAGATCTCTACCGATCCGTTCGACCAGGACGCGCCGCTCGGACGCCCATGTAGGACACTCCTCGAGCGTGACACTAATTGACACCTACATACGCAACTGTACTGTCCACAATATCTAGAGATAAATGATTTTACACGTAAATCTAATAATATTTTGATAATAAACTTGGCATGATGCGCCGATACCACAGAGCAATCTACCCGCACTGACATTGCTAACTGACAAATGTTTCAGAGTAATTTAAGTGATAACATGTTAATTATCATTTTACTTGCATTGAGTAACTTTTATTTTATTCGCTATTTATTATATTGACATGTTCATTTTATTAAATTTTATTTTAAATGATTAAGAAACATTAATTATAGACCAATAATTGTCGGACACAAATAATAATATTACTGCTCTGTATTCAATAAAAACTGACTATTACTATCTAAGTGAAAACAATTGAAAATTACAAGTAAATATAAATATACTACTATTAATTATGAAAGAAATTGTTTTGAATGAAAATATTGTGTCCATACATTTTCATTCCCGGTCAGGCTTAATTCGATGGTCGCGTGTTTTTTTCTGGAACGCTTCAGTGTCTTGGAATACATAAGAATAGGTACCTAGTATGTTATTCGTTTATGGGTATATTTCTATGTGTTTAAAAACAATAATATTATGCGGTTTAGGATAAAAACACTATTTTACTGTACCCCCTCCAAAGTCATTGCATTGATAGGTACGAAACGTTGCAACGTCGGAACATAACAGAGTCGGTGTCAGAAGCCCTCGCTCAGGTGACCGTGGTAAATATAGTGCGCTTGTTCATCGCACGTCGGAGTCGCCGTGGACAGTGGAATCCCTCGGATAACATTCCCTTGCAACTATTCTCGTCGCAGACCAGGAGACGTAGGAGACGCATTGTTTTATCGCAAACGAAAATAATTGAAGTAAAACAATTGAAATTGAAATGCAACGTGCAGCTACATTATAATCGACTCCAGAATTTTCGATTATTTTTTGTTAAAGGAGCTGCAGCTAAATTTGTTAACGAAATAAAAACGTAAAAGATTTGAATGTAAGTAATATTCTCGTTAATGTTGTCGATTATTATTAATTTTTATGGTTTAAGATCTTTATTATTCTCATTAACAATTTTACCATTCGCTTACCGATAAACTTATCTATAACATTGGTGTTGCTATATCTATAAGGCGTTCAAAGAGAACCTGATTATTATTTAACTTAGAAAATGGCTACTTAATAATATTTTTTCTTCCTGGAAATCTATTTTTCTATACAAATATTATAAATAGGAAAGCTTTGTATTTTTGTATGTTTGTAACGAATTAACTCAAAAACTACTGAACCGATTTTAAAAATTCTTCACCATTAGAATGCTACATTATCCCTGTATATTTATTACTAGAAAAAATAAGGGATCCTTGCTAAAACTTCAGTAACATGAACCGAGGTGTAAAAAAAATTGCTGAAAAATTTCTTTCATCGCATACGCTACGGTAACTTGATAAAGTACACCCGTGCGAAGCTGGGGCGGGCCGCTAGTATTTAATATAAATAAAATTCTGATGCATATATTTACCTTATATTTTAGAGAAAATCTTTATGTTATACGTATAGTTTATATGTGAGACTACCCATTAATTAGAATGCATAACAATCGATTTACGTGTTGCCAACCCGTGCCGTGCCAATGTCGTGCGCCCTCTAACACCTCGTGTTAAACCATATCAATGAACGTCGAGCGTTCCCTCCGGGATAAATGACGTTTAACTACGCTGAGAGGCTAGTTAATATACAGCTGCTGATTTTTTAAAACTGCCTTCGCTGGGTCAACACACTTTATACAAGATTAAGAACGCTATAGAGACCGAATGCAGGTGTGTTTCACACTTCAGTGTTTGCCTTTAAACGAAGTAAATGCTAAAAATTAATTTCTTATAATACGTTAAGTACAAACTCTGAAAAGCAAGAGGTGCGTGTAGCATATATATGTTTATATCTATAAACTTTTCTATAATCTATAATCATTTTTTAGTTCTAAAGTGATGAAACACTTGAACTACCAGAAGGTAAATAATGTAAATATTAAGACACCAGTGTCTTGCTACACGTTGACGTAACGCCGGCAAGAATGTCTTAAAATTCTAATGGCGTTTCATTTAACGGCGACAATACGTCAAGTTGACTAATATACGAATATTTACGAGCACGCTGAAACTGCAACGCCAGTAGCAAGCACGGCGCGACCCCGAGGGGCGTGCGCCCGCAGAGATTGGGACGTGCTCGATGTGACTTCTCGAAATTGAAGTGTCACATGCGGCTCACGCTGAAGATTTAAGTGCTGACAAAGCCGGAATGTGATGACGACGTCGAATTGGTGAATGCCCCTTTGGGGGAATCGAAGGGCATGGGACGTGTGTTTCGTGAGGCACGCAGCTGCCGCGGAGGGCTCCGCTAACCTTTGCGCGGTATTCCGGGCGCGCTATTTGCGGCCACATCGTGTGCACAAATAGCCGTAGCGTAGATCGTCACAAGGAATAGAGCTGACGAAGCACTGTCACGTACGCACTTCCGTGTCCAAATTTGGACTTTGTTTAAAAAAGGGTCAGTAGTTAATTACTAAAATAGCAGTACACGGTCTTGGGGCTTCTGCAAGAGCAGCAATGCTGTGAATATATCAAGCTACTCTTGTTGGCTTAAATTGTTACTTATTATTAATCAATGAACATTGATCGTTACTTTTCAACTAAATATGACGGCTAGGACAACAGGATGATCAATTGGCGTAGGGTAGGGTAGGGTAGCTACTTCAAAGTTAAAAAGGCAAAAGATGTGGTGTCTGTAACTAGCATCGCGACTGGCATGTTTTAAATAAAATACCTTTGTATTACTTAATTTTTTATGAATATAGTTATTAAATTAATATTAATTTACTTTGCAACAATCCGCAAGCACAATTTAGTTATTACTAGTGATATAGTTACTACCAGCAAACCGCGCTCAGTTCGCACCAGAAAAACTACACCTTACGCTTAGAAATAGCATATGGGTTGTTTTAGGACCTTGTTTTTCTCTTTCTGTAAATTACAAATATATTAATTTATAACCTTTTTATATATGGACGAATTGAAATGAAATGAACTTCAAATAATAAGAGATGGTTACTGTAATACATTAGTGAAAACCATAACGAAATCGGTTAAGTCGCTTCTGTGATTAGCGCGCACAAACGCATAGACAAACAGACCAAATTATAACAACAAAAAAACTCAAACGAGCAGGGGTGCCACCTGCTGGCAAGTGTTCATCTTTGCAAAATTACGAGTAGCCGCGCAGATATCCGTAAGCTCAAAGGCATCACCGAAGGATTGCCAGTGCCAACCAAAATATGTATAAATACGTATAAAAATTTGACGGTCGCCTATGGAATGTTTATAGTATCTGAGGCTGTCCAATAAACGCACAAATACCGTGAGAATAAAACTGGGTGGTACTTAGCGTAGTGACCTTCAACGAGAGAAAATACTCATCATAGCCTCGTCCGTTGTACTGCGCGGTACTCCGGGAGTAGAGGAGGTTGTCACGGGTTTCAATAATGCATGGATTCCCATACACGGCTATCCTGGGCCATGCACGTCCGATGATCAAAGTCGTCACGAAAGGGTTTGCAAAAATAATGTTAAAAAATAAAAAACTTGGTCACTTCAATATGAATAGCTAACACAAAAAAGATGGGGATGTCTTCAGTTCTCTGTCCCATTCCGCAGATAGCGAGTGTATGTACCTAGCTGTATGTGCTGCCGAGTTCTGTGCTCCGCCTTGAGATCGAATAGATACGTTCTCGTTTCCATCTTTTTTAAGTTTATTTTTTATGCGGTTGGCTTCTTTTACATTGTTTGTGTGCTGTGTGTTTAAATATGTTAATCCGTAATTTTACAATTTAATTACAGCGCCTATAGGTTACCAGGTTAAATTTATATCAGCATTTGAATAGATGTTGAAGCTGTTAGCCGTATCTGTCGTTTCGTCCGCATGTTGTAGTCCCGCTGCATATTCCGCGCTGTTGTCTCCGTGACTCCGGTTGCGTCGCTACCGTAGTTGTGCAACCACTTATATACTGTCACACGCTACCACTAGGTGCCGCTCGGTGTCAACTTTAAGAATAAATTCATAAACAGTTCAAAGTTTTATTTTTTACCGGAACGGAGCCTTTTATAGTTAGTAGGCAATAAATTGAGTTTAATTTTGTCCGTATGCTGATCATTGACGAGCGCCATTGTCGTCGATACGCTTCCCATAACGCGCGCCGCATGATTAAACATGATATACGGAAGAACATCAAGTCTGAGAAGAGTAGCGGGGAGCGACGGAGGACTGCACCAAATCACGTCACACGCACAGAAATCTTCATAGGTACTACGTTTTTTTTTAATTAAAACCGAAGTTACGTCTCATACCTTATGCGATGATACACCGTACGAAAGTGAAGGAGAAGAAGTTATTTAATATGTTAACATTAAAATTGCATGAGAGATAACAGAGCAGTTCGGTCAAAGTTCCGTTCGTCCCGCAATACTAAATTTACTTCACATTGTAGGCATAGTAACAAATGATTCGAACGAAATTTTGTATTGTTTCAGATATTGCCAGCGTTCGCGAGTCGCACGGCGCGATGCACCAGCCGGTTCGCAAATTGAACGAATTTAGCCTGTCGAGGAATATAGGTTTTTGCATAAATCTAAAGGAACAGAGTGCTAAACTACACGAGGACCGCTCCAGGCGCTAGGGCACCGAACACCGCGTCCGCCGTCTGTGCTTGTGAACTTTCTGCTAGTGCTAATTGAACAGTGCAGTGAGGTGACTGTTTTTCTCCGGCGTGGACTTTCCGACAGTGCTAGTAGAATAGTGACGGGCAGTGTCTGTGGCAGGTGAGACGGCAGTACGGACGCGGACATGCCCCACTGTCCTTGTACCGCACTCGCTCTGCTGGCAACGCTAGTTGTGATGCCCATACTTGCAGGTAACTTGCAGGTGCTTTATATGAATACTTCTATTTCTCGAAAATTAAAGATAAATTTTACTACATACTTGATTTAGATTTTCCATATAGTGAGGAAAACTGAAGAGAAAATCTGAGAATTTTACATTTTGTTCAAATGTGTGTTAATCCACCAGAGTATGGCAAGTCTATGACTTATCTGTTTACTATACCCAGTGCACACCGCAGCTTGCACTAACGACAATTAGCTCAGATGTTTGCTAAATCCCGCACATGTGGAAGTTCCTGATTGTGCTTCTGAGAATCGATTACTTTTTCCGATGCGAGCTGAAGTCATGTTTGCAAATAGCCGGCGTCCGCGCACGTGGCGGGTGTGGTGACGCGGACAGGGGGCCGATTTACTGTATTCCAGACAGTTCTCGATTTTATTTTCAATCAAATAGAAATATGTGTCGTCCTACACTGATATCTTAAATTAAAGTGAACAGTTTTTCCAATCGGACTTGTATTGGATTTTGGCTGTTACCACACATGTTATAAAAAGGCATTGAATTGGTGGATACAGTAAATTTGTTTTTAAATAGCTTTACTTTATTGTAAAATCGGATTCCGACTGTGAACCGCCTACTTCGTCAAATTCTTCGCATTCTTTTATTGTGACGAATGACTCGAGTCGCGAGAGCGAGGAAAAATTTGGTTATCGGAAAAAGCTATACGGCACATAGTTTTTCCATAAGCAATTATGATTTCGCGAGGTATATACATA
>PDGT01000076.1:62698-172376 GCA_003671415.1 Megathymus violae
TATAGATGCATAGCATTAGATCGGTTACATTACAGGTTACTGTTTATCCGATACGATATCGAGGTAAGCGGACGGAGAACGTCAACGAGTGGCGTGGACTGATCGGACTCTCGTGGGGTGACGGGCGATACCCCACGAGAGGGTAGGTGTTCGTAGGGTGGATTAGTACATCCATTTAACACCAGTGTAGGCCACGTTTTCCAGTTAAGCGATGTGACATGTGATTTGACGTAAGATCTGGTTCTCCTCAGAAATTACTAAGCAAATATTTGCTTATATAGTGTGGCCATACCGCGTGACATATTGGATGCGATCGACTGTAAGCGCTGCAACACAACACGCGTGTCACCCGAGGGACAGCTTATAGATAGTTCTAAAATAGAACGTGACCCGAACTATGTTCGCGGTACTCTCCCTCTGCGACAGATTCCGTTTACATTAAACCGATATTTTATTTAAAATGAGCTCGGCGACTTGTCGACCTCTCAGCCTCCGATCGGCAGCGGCATTTGCGGTAGTCTGTGTCATCTATCCGCTTGAGTATGCATCTTTGCGTTCAACAAACTGCATTTGCGGTGGATCAATAATAACATACAATTCTATTGCGTAAGCTACGGTCGCGTCAGTTTTTAAAAAATGTAACTGTTCAGAAATCTCGTTTAGCTAAAATAAATACCTATTTCCGTCACGTACTCGCTGCCGTCGTCGGAGCGCAAGGAATCATTGTTACTCTGTTCCGTGATCCTAATAACGAACAATAATTACAAACTGCCGCTTATCATTATGAACGTCTCTGAAATAAAGTAGGAAACGAAAGCAGAGTAAAACTATCTGACTCCAACGGGAGATCTAAGGGCGTGCGTGCGACGCGGCTCTCGAGCGAGCGATTGCCGTCCCCACGAGCTGCAGGTCGCTGCTATTTGCGCGCGGAGGAAGTCCATAAAAGTGATGCCTGTCCGGCTCTATACGAGCTCTTCGAGTAGCGCTGCCGTGCGCGCGCTCGATCATGATTTACGACCGACTTGTGTGGATTTGGACCGCGTTATTGGGAAATAACTACTGAAATATTGGATGTGTTTTATGGTCATAGGGTATACGAGGCGGCATAAACTTATGGACCTGTTTGAAATTTTGTACGTTCATTGTAAAGAAGTATAGAGGTTCTCAGAGGTTTCCTTGGAGGAGGAATTCAACGATCACCGGAGTGGCTGGGGTGAAATAAAAAATGACCTTTTAAGTTATTACACATAAGAACAACAACAACAACATTACAAATGAAGATTATTATTTGTGCGAAGATTTATATTTGTGCTTGCAAGCCGACTTACGTGACATGTTAATGCATCAAACCAATCGAATTCTTCGGATCAACCAATGAGTTTAGCACCCTGTGATACGAAACCTATAAAAGCTGCCAAAAATAACATTACCGATATTTTCTGGTAAATATGAAGAGTGGACTACGTTTCAAGATTTGTTACATGAAAACAGTTCTATTAGTAAAGTACACAAGTTTCATTATCTCAAAACAAGTATCACAAAACAAGTATCAGTTATTGAAACATATTAACGTTACTGAGGTTAATTATACTACTGCATGGAATACGTTGAAGTCACGCTACGGTAACCGGTGAGTTATTTTGTCGTCCATTTTGAAAAGACTTTTTAACCAAAAGAAACTGATGATTCCATCTTCCCACAATATAAAAACGTTATTGGATACAACCACTGAATATCTCAGTAGTATCAGTAACCTATAAATTAATACAGATTCTTGGGATCCATTAATAATATTTCTCACGGTGCAGAAGTTGGACCCACAGTCACATATAGGTTGGGAAGGGTATCCTTATAAGGAAGACTCCGACGTGTTGCCTACGTGGGCCGATCTTCAGAAATTTTTGGGATCTAAATTTCGTACTCTGGAACTTGTAACACCTTCGATTGCCGTAAAAGAAAAGTATATTAAAGAAAAAACATTTCATTTCGCCACCAATAAGAAAAAATGTATTATGTGCAAAGAAAATCACACGTTAAGTCATTGCACGGAATTTGCGAAGATGAGTCCTGAGGAAAGAAGCACGTATGTAACAAAAAATAATTTATGTTACAATTGTTTATTGATTGGTCATGCGGTTAATAAATGTAGAGTTCCAATGATTTGCCGTCTGTACCACTAGCGACACCAGTCTTTTATATGCACAGAAAAAACTTGATATAGCCTGTGACACAGAAAATCAGACAACACAATTTGTCGTCATATTCGACCGTGCAAAAGCAAGATGTGGAACGCTATGCAAATATGATAGCTATGCAATATGATATATATCATATAAAGATATATATCATAATAATATGATAGCTTCGCACTACTCTAGTAAGCAAGGAACGGCACTACTGGCAACGGCTATAGTGACGCTGAGAAACATTCTGAGCTACACAATTACTGTAAGAGCACTGATTGATCAAGGTTCACAAACATGGTTTATAAGTGAAAAAGCGACTCAATTGTTACAACTTGATCGTATTAAGACAAACGGAAGCGTAATGGGTGTGGGATCAACTAGGATGCATATAAATCATGTGGTTAATTTAGAGGTTTTACCAAGGAAGGAGACAGACAGTGGTCTTTAAATACATGTCTATGTGTTATCCAAGCAATTAACCACTAAGATTCCACATAACACAATTTTGATAAACAACTGGCCGCACTTGAAGAGTCTCGAGTTGGCAGATTATAGCTTTCATACACCAGGCTCGATAGACTTACTTCTTGGCGTGCGAGAATATGCAGAGATAATACGATCTGAAAGAGTCAAATGTCCTCCAGATACACTTTGTGCTCAACGAGCAAGCCTGGGCTGGATTTTATTTGTAGAAATAGATCAGCGGATAAATGAAGATAGATTTCTAGTATTGCATCATGAAATCGAAATAGACGATAGGTTAAAAGCTTTGTGGGAAGTAGATACAAATATAAAGAGATTACCAACGAGAGAAGAGAGACAACTTGAGGAAATATACAATAAAACACACACAAGAAATAATGAAAGAAGATTTCACTGCAGCGAAAATTTGGAATAACCTCCCACCACCCATGAGAACACAAAATATGTCTACGGAATGCTTCAAAGGCAAGTATAAATCTGCCTTATTAAAAAGACAACTCGCTGCAGAGAATTTAAAACATACCTATGTTAAGTATTTGGGTCTAAGGGACTTTTTTGCCACAAAATAGTTTATGTAAAATCCGCACATACAAACACACACCTACGCGCACACAAACACGCACACACACACACACAACAACAGAAGAAGGAAATGTTTTTGATATATTGGATGTTTTTTTTCTTTTGTTGTTTTTTTCCGGATTGTGTGATATTTATAATATTGGCTTTTAAAAATATTGTATGTTGTGTAAATATGTTATTAACGTAAGTCGTTTCAATGGGGAATCAGCAACTTTTGACTCCCGCATAAGAGCTCAGGGAGAAAGGACCGGCTGAAAAACATCACTGCACGAGATCTTTATCTTGTGTCAGCCAAAGCTGAGCCGTCTCTCCTTTTGCCTTAATTTGTTAGTTTTTCTTTGTATGTAAAGACTACTATTTAAGGTGTTCTTTAAAGCAATAAATGCTATTATTATTATTAGTATTATTTATAGTCAAACTACCATTTAAAACAACCATTCTTCAATCAGCTGTGGGTAACACAAGAGATATTGCAATAAAAAGACTTTTAACATTAAAAAGAAGATTTAAAAGACAACCAAAATTAGGAGAAAAATATAGAAAGGTCATGGTCGAATACATTACTATGGGACACATGGAACTTATACCTATACATGAATTAAATAATCGGTCTGTTTATTTACCACATTACGCAGTGTGTAGAGAAGACAAAGAGACTACTCAAACACGTGTTGTATTTGATCCTTCATGTAAGGGTATTAATAAGATCGCTCTAAATGAAGAACTTTAAATAGGACCAATCTTACAAGATGATTTAAGAAACATACTTTTAAGATGGATATTACATGCTATTTGTTCCTGTCAGATATCCATAAAATGTACAGAATAATTTTACTATCTAAAGAAGACACAGATTTTCAGCGAATCGTATGGAGAGATCAACCATCTGATGATATTAAAGACTATAGATTACTCACAGTTACTTTTGGCCAGCTCCATATTTAGCAATTAGATCCCTCAAGATGAGGAAGAAAAGTGTCCTATTGCTGCGAAAATAATACTAGAAGACTTCTACTGTTCCGGCCAAAGAGGATTTCGACTTCAAAGACCGGAATGGATGTAGAAAGAACGTTTATTTCTTGTCAATTTTTGCGTTTACAATTAGTTGCGTAGCGTATATCACGGCGAAATTTTGAAAGTGTGTAGTCATCGACCGAGAGAGGTGTCCAGTGGGGGTCCGGCGGTCGCCTATTGATCGAGTTGCTAACGGCTGGACGGTAGTGGTGGACGATGCTACAGTGTAATGTAATTTTTATGTACATAGACACTCTACGGCTGATGGTTACTGCTCCAACATGCCCCCGGCCTTGGAAGAACTGACTCCCAACGATGATGAAAAGTCAAACAAGGGACAGATTTTAGAGAACGAGCGCCGTATGATTCCCGAAGACGTTTTAATATCGGCTATTCTGCTGATCCCGTCAGGTCCAGGAATGGTTGCTATAATACGTCCTAGCTTCCATTTAAGTGGTATGGCATTGTCCTCCTTAATGTCCACCAGTGTATTAGGCTTCAGCTCAGCTTGATGTTGTTTCCCTTTACATCAGGTCTGTAGTTCGGAGATGTACTCCTTTGCCCATCTTACCCAGAAATGTTGAGGAATTTGTTCCACTCGTTGGAATCTATCGAGCCTTAACGTAGGCACGCCAGTAAAGTCGGCGGTTACTGGCGCTGTCAAAGGTTGGCCAATCAAGAAATGTGCAGGACTTAAAGGAAGGTAATCTTGAGGATCTGTGGAGAGAGGACTTAAAGGGCGAGAGTTGAGAATAGCCTCTATTTGCGCTAATGCTGTACTAAACTCCTCAAAGGTCAAATGCGCGTTACCCAGTGTTCGTAATAAATGGTGTTTACTTAATTTGACCCCAGCTTCCCAAATTCCACTGAAATGAGGAGAGTATGGTGGGATGAATGTGAATTTAATGTTTTGACTAATTGCGAATTGAATAATGTCTGTAGAACATTTAGATAGAAACTTAGCAAACTCATTCATAAGATCTACGAAATTCCGACCGTTGTCAGAAAATACTTCCATCGGTTTGCCACGACATTAAATAAATCTTTTTAGCGCCAACAAATATACGTCCGCAGAGAGGTGACTGATCAGCTCCAGATGTACAGCTCGTGTTACAAAACAGATAAATAAACAAATATAACTTTTCACAAGTTTGAGCCCTTACCTTTGCGGTTCAAAATGAAAATGGGCCCAGCGTAATCAACACCATAACGTAAAAAGGAAAATGATGGTGTTATTCTTTCTTGTGGTAGATTACCCATAATTGGAGCTAGTGTTTTGCCTTTGAATCGCTGACAGGTGACACAGTTGTGTACCACTTGCCTAGTTAGATTCCTGCCTCCTATCGGCCAGTAAAATTCACGATTATTATACAAAAGCGCTTGTGGACCTGCGTGCTTTAATTGCTTGTGTTCGTAGCGGAATAACAATATTGAAAACCAGTGCTTGGAAGAAATTAAAATAGGATGTTTCTTATCAAAAGAGAAATCAGGTGAGTTTTTTAAACGTCCTCCTACACGTAAAATCTTTTTATCGTCTACAAATAAACTTAGGTTAGATAAATTATGTTTGTGCTGCGACCTTTTCATGTAGTCTTGCTCCAAGTAATGCACCACATAACTCTATCTAGCCTTGGAATGCTTACCGTTTTCAAAGGTGCGACTTTACTTTTTGAACATAATAATTTGCATGAGACTGTATAATCAGCGTTAATCGTTCATACATAGATACACGCACCATACGCCGACTCCGATGCGTCTGGAAAGATGTGCAGTTTAATATAAATAGGATTTACACCAACGACATGTCGCGGTATGCGTATTTGATTGAGTAGAGGCAGAGCGCTAGCAAATTGATACCAGGATTGCTTAACGTCATTCGACACCTCTTCATCAAAGGTTAATTTTAATAACCATAGCCTTTGGATCAGTACCTTAGCGGTTATGATAACATGCCTTAATAATCCCAGCGGATCAAAAATTTGTGACATAACCGACAGAATATGTCGTTTGGTTATTTTTTGAGACGTGGATTCAAAATGCGTATCAAAATAAAATTCATCGCTTAAATTATACCAACCTAGTCTTAAAGTTTTAGCATTGTCGTTTTCTCCAATAGATAGTGTTTTTGATGATGTGTCGGAACCTAAACACTTTGTGTCCGTACATTCAAAATTAAACAACCACTTGCGTAGTGGGAAACAACCAGATTACAAGATATCTGCTGTTTTTGAACAATAATTTAATAAATTGGCCTTTTCATCGTCCCCGGTAATCATGTCATCGACAAATATTTCAATTTCTGTTCGATTCTGTTCGATTTTGTTGAATGTTAACTTAATTTTAATTTTATGTTAATTTAATTTTTTATGTAATTTGATGTCTTGTTTACATGCTGTCGTTGCCTATAATTATTCTAACACTTACCTTGACTTTTTTGCAATATTTATTTGAAAATGTAATGGTGTATAGAATGTTGGCGACCTTTTAATAAATAAATAAATAAATAGAAGTCCTCATTAATAATGCGTTTAATATCAGGGTCTGCACAGTCTAACGCCAGTTGTTTCAGACATCTACAACTGAGAAATGGCGCCGATGCAGTTCCATATGTAACAGTATTTAGTCGATAAACACCTATTAGTTAAAATGGATCGTTGGCCACAAAATGAGCTGGAAGTCACGTTGAGAATTATCGACTAAACACTGCCTATACATTTTTTCGACATCTGCGCATGCAGTGTACTTGTACTGTCGGAATCGCAATAAAATTGATATTAAGTCCCCTTGAATAGGTGGACCGATCATTTGGAGGTCATTTAGTGAGACACCCGTACTAGAAGGAGCACTGGCATCAAACACAACACGCAATTTTGTGATAGTACTGTGCTCTCTGAAGTCACCATGGTGTGGCATAAAATAATGAATTTTGTCGTAATTATTAACTTTAGTCATGTGGCCTAAATCGATGTACTCTCGAATAAAACCTATATACGATTGCTTATAGCTGTGGTTGCGTTGCAAACGCTTTTCCAACGCTATAAATCGCTGTTCTGCCTTGGATAGCGACTTACCCAACTTGTCAGGAGATAGTTTGAAAGGAATGCATACCAAGAACCTTTCATCATTATAGCGCCTCGTAGTGTTGACGAAGTGTTCCTCGCAAGCACGCTCCTCATCAGAACGTGTATCTACGCCTGAATTGGGCACCTCATCTAACTCCCAAAACATTCTTAGCTGTGTAGACTTCCCCTAAAACTGCCCCGGGAAATCCACAGGATAGCTACTCGTATAAATGGTAGTTTAAATAAAACGTGACTAACTTGCTCAAATACTTAGTTTATGTAACAGTTTACAAAATGCACTTTTACACTTTCACACCAGTATACAATTGTAGGGCTGCTTGTTCAGCGTCCGAACTCTGACTGCTTCACCAGCCCCGTCGTCTCGATGTGCCCTCCATGAATATCCCCTCCACCAAAGCTTGTGATTGGTTGAAAGGGCTGCCCGATTATTGGCCGTTGTTGTTAGGAGTCAAATCATATACTAATTTAACAATAATGAATATTATTGTTAAATTAGTACTTGGAATTAAATATTTACTAATTTATGGAGTTAAATAAATGATAATCTAATCAGTGTTGCTGACAGCTGCGTGTCTATAGACTGCGTAAAATTGTAATTGAAACGGTTATTATTTTTTTTATGCGAATATAAATTAATTGGACCGGAAACAATCCAACCAAAGTGCATATCTTGTACAAAAGGTCCGCCAGACAACCGTATTTTATTGACTTTCAGTAATTCCCAAAATTTATCGGAAGCGTATATTATCTATGTGTGCCTTGTTTACCTGAATGGATTGCATCGGTTCATTGATAACGTTGGTGTTTGACGAGTCAAACGGACAAGTCGGCGCAGGGCGGGGTGAAATGATGGACGTGCTGTCGTAGCCGGCCGGTCATCAGTGCAATGCGAAGAATCACTAGAGACGGCCTCAAGGTTATTTACGCGTTCGGTATGAATAAGCGTATTGTGTTTGCTATTAGATAATCTGCACGGTCCAAACCTGCAATCATCGACTTTATGTCCCGGTCGCAAGCATTTAACGCATAGTTTATTCGTTTTAATTAGCGAAAGTTTTGAATGAATGTTCGAATTAATAAACTTCTGGCATGAATAAATAGGATGTTGTGCGTTGCAAGCCAGACAATTTCTTTTCATACTATTATTGCGGGACCGCGGCTTGTTCGTCAAAATATTACAGTGAATGTTGGGTTTAGAATGACGGGTAGTAGTCGAGACACCGTGATGTTTACTATGTGACACCGACAATGTTTCTAGAACAGCCTTATCTTTTAAAATTTTAATTAAATGTTCAATCTTAAACTTTGATTCTGAAACGTCAGTTGAGGAAAATAGTGCACTTTTGTGCTGCTGCCACTCACCCTCAGTAGTTGCATCTAATTTATATACAATAATATATACGTCGGAGATGGTCATTAATATAGACGTGAAACGAAACTCAGCACGATATCCGAGTAATGGCAACACCGCCGCGATGACGTCGATACTCGGCTAACATCGTGCTACAACAGAGCCTTGCTAGTGGAGTGAGGCCGGATGGAGCCACAGTTTACATTCTGCGGTCGAAGTGATCGGTTCCTCCGCACTGGGAACTGTTACTGGTTTCGTTTGCCTGGTGTGAAGTGTTTGTTAACAATTAATTAAAAGTGTTAAACGATTATACGCCCACGTTATGTTCGACAATGCTGCTGAAACTACTCGCATTTGCCGACATATATTATTAAGGTATCCCAGGAGTCTGTCCGCTCACCGAGAATTTTTAATGCGCGTAAGTTTTTTAATACAGTGTCAATAAGTTTTCTTATCAAAATCGGGGATTCTTTGCTTAGTGTTTGTAGATTAAACAAAGACTAGACGTGATTACGTATTAGTAACCTTGCATTATTATACCTATTCAACGCAGTTCCCAAGCGGCTTCATAGTTATCACTACTAAATTCCAAAGAATCTATTACTAATTCTGCACTACCCTTAAGAGATGATTTTAAATAATGAAACTTTTGGAAATTTCTAATTTCATTGGAATTGTGCACTAAAGATAAAAATGTATCATGGAACTCGAGCCTTATTTAATAAGAACCGTGGAAGGTAGGCATAACGATTGTTGGTAGTTTAACGGAATTGTTTTTATTGTTATCGCATTGCTGAGAATTATTTGAAACGCTATAGAGGAGATTGAATCACTAAAAAAATAAAAAAAAAAAACAAGTTAAAAACAAAGTAGTTTAAAATCCCTTAACCCATATTTAGACGAAAATAATATTATCAGGGTGGGCGGAAGACTGGGGAATCCCGATATCAGTGAATTAAGTAAACATCCTATAATATTGGGAAATAAAAACTCTTTAACCTCTTATTATTACTGAAGCGGTTATTTACATAAGCAGCAGTAGAGACAGACTCTGCCCAAAATTTCTTTGCCAACTTAGCATCTATAAGCATGCATTTAGCACGTTCTACCAATGTACGATTCATTCTCTCGCTCATTCCATTTTTCTCGGGAGAATATCAATACCTTACATCTCAAATGGCGTAATCACCAAAACGCAAGTTTTCAGGAAAGCCAAAAAACAAATAAAAAAAAGATTTTTTACGCATAACTTTTTCATTCTCTTAGTCATATAAATGCTTTTTATACCAAAATCCTTTAAATTTTGAGCTGCTTAATGCTGTAGATGTCATTATTAAATAAACGCAATATTTACAGAAAATAGATGGCGTTTACGCCCTAAAAAATTATATTAAGTGGTGTATACACCCTAAAACAACTAACCGAAGGAAAAAAGAGGCGTAACTACCAAAATAACAGTAAATATTGAACATTTTAGGGTGTAATTACCAAATAAAAAGTAAATAACAGCGAATATATAAGGAATCGATTGTTTTAAAGCTCTGGATACATTCCAATTATTACTTCCATTTTCCAATAACTATTTTCCAATTACTATCAATCGAATTACTGTTTTCAAAAGCTTCCAAATAGGTACTCTTACATGGAGAAATCACGGTATAATGTAATGTTTTCTCATTTAACGACAATCTAAATTAATTTATAAAGTGAAATTCAGCAAATTAGTTATTTTAAACGGTTTTTCTTTTGATTAACTTATTAAAAATAGGAAAAAAGCAATGTGTGTTTTAGATAATTATAATTATATATAATTATTATAAACTACAGTAACTCGTTATGAGATCAATGTACAACTGTTTTATTATTTTAATCGGTGTATAATTTTGTTTTACCTACGAAAACAATAGAAAAAACAATGTATGTTTTAAGTAATTATTATTCTTATCAACTACAGTAACTCCTTATGAGATCAACGTACAGATGGTTATTATTTTAACCGGTGTATATTTTTGAGTTATCTAGTAAAACAATAAGAAAAAACAATGTATGTTTTAAGTAATTATTTTCCTTATCAACTATAGTAACTCCTTATGAGATCAAGGTACAGCTGGTTAGTATTTTAACTGATGTATCTTTTGAGTTAATTACTAAAAAATAAGAAATAACAATGTATGTTTTAAGTAAGTATTATCCTTCTCAACTATAGTAACTTCGTATAAGATCAATGTACAGATGGTTATTATTTTAACCGGTATATCTTTTAAGTTACCTACTAAAAAAATATCAAAAAACAATGTTTTAAGTAATTATTATCTTTATGAACTAAACTATGTATGACTTTAATGCTACTAATGTTTATATTTTGTTCAAGTGGTGGTATTTATACGACCCTATTGCTCTAAGGCAATACTCTAAATTATAGAAAATTACAGGGGCGTGACCACCATATTGATTTACTTATGACCTTTACGCCACTAGTGTTTATAATTCATTGCATTTACCACCTACGCAATTACAGAATCATTAATAAATAACATTTACATCCAAAATATATAGAAAACTATTTTTACGACGTAAATGAATGACGTAAAAACCAGTCAGAATTCAAAAGGGGCCAAATTGTGTTAATGAAAACAGATAATTTACCTCCAGGACAGTGGTCCTTAGGACGTGTGATAGACATGCATTCGGGTCCAGATGGATTGACGAGAGTGTACAGTGTTAAGAGTGGCAATACAGTAGTTAAGAGACCTGTAACTAAACTATCTTTTTTATCTGTAGATTATGCCGATTGAATCTTGTTGTATTATAATTGTTAAATACATGATTGATTTATGTGAGCATTTTTTCATTGTTATTAACTTAAAAGAAAAGGCCGTAAACTTCCTTTTGGTAAGCGGTATGTTCGCTTAGTTCAGTTCATTCCGTAGTTAAGGCATTCGCAATTAAACACTCTCAACTATAACACGTATTTTTCTTCGCAAACCAAGTCAACTGATCTCTAGTTTAAATATCAACCTTAAATATATCACCAGAGGTATAGCATGGCAGAAATAAAATATGTGTCGGAGATGGTCATTTTTATAGACGTGAAACGAAACCCGACACGATATCCGAGTGATGGCAGCACCGCCGCAATGACGTCGATACTCGGCTAACATCGTGCTACAACAGAGCCTAGCTAGTGGAGTGACGCCAGATGGAGGCTCAGTTTACATTCTGCGGTCGAAGTGATCGGTTCCTCCGCACTAAGTGTTACTTGTTTCGTTTGCCCGATGTGAAGTGTTTGTTAATAATTGATTAAAAGTGTTAAACAAAAGTACGCCCACGCTATGTTCGACAATGCTGCTAAAACTACTAGCATTGCCGATATATATTTATTAAAACACAAACTTTTATTTGACACTTCCTTGGGTTTATGGGTCATCTTATAAAGCTAAAAATCTTTGGTATCATCTCAGATAGAATTCTGCTGTGGATACCGCAGAATAAGCAAGTGAGTTGTAAAGTGTTTAGTGGTGTGGGGTAAGGCTACAATACTATGTACCCATACTCAACTTCGTGCTAAACTCAAGTGGCTCCCAAGCTATTATATCCCTCTATTCCGCTATACCGCAAACAATGATTTCAGTATCTATATATATTACGATGCACGCTCCCTGATGTTATTATTGTAAAAGATTAGTCACAATGGAACAGCTCCATGTATTTACATTCTCAACTACTTCTAACCTCTCCCCCCCCACACATTTTCGGCGATTCGTGAGAATAAACTTGTAATAATTTAACAAAATAACTGAAAATTATTCAAATTCCAATACAATCAGAAGGAGTAACTTAGGTTCTAAATCTATTTTACTTCCTTCCTCTATGCCTTAAGCTCGCATTAAGTTAATTTATTTCGAACTAGATGTGACAAACATGCTATGAAGACGAGTATGAAGACGCGACTCTGGTTTGCAAAACTTCTTTGCCGGATCGATGAGTCGCTGCTTTTTATTTAATTGAACATTGTCGTAAAACATAATCATCAAATGCAAACAAACTTTACGTTCAAAGTATACAGCAGGTATTTTTAAAAGCAGAAGTAAGTTGTATGAATTGTATGGTGAAAAACAATTCAATAGGGCACCGTCTTTTCTCGAACATGTCAAGACTTATTCTAAAATTTTTAAATCGGTTTGCATTCAAGCTAAAGCAATATATATTAGGGAAAAAAATCAAAATTCTAATAATAAAATTAAAACTACGTTGAATGTTATTGGTAATGAGACCGGAATGAATAAATTACGCGACCTAAAATTTGAGTTGGTGATAAATAACATTAAAATCACATCTGATAATGACGTAGCAGCAGCTTTTGAGAATTACTTTAAAAGTATACCTGTTACGTTGACTAATTCGCTAACTTCATCGCCGGACGAAGCTTTTAATTTATTAAGAAAATATGTTACTGAATGTAGTATTTTATTTGAATTTAAACATACTACAGCATTAGAAGTAGTTAAAACTTTTCGGTCACTAAATGTTAAAAATACTGGTGACCTATGGGGATTATCAGTTAAAATTATAAATGATGTAATAGATGTCATGGCCCCCCACCTTACACTAATCTTTAATAAGTGTGTTGACTTAGGTACTTTTCCGGATCTAATGAAACACAGTAAAGTCATTCCGCTTTTTAAATCCGGTGATAAATCAGATTGTAATAATTACAGACCAATTTCTATTTTACCTACACTTAGTAAAGTTTTTGAAAAGATTTTACTAAATCAAATGCTTGAACATTTCAACAGAAATGACTTACTTCCCCATGATCAATACGGCTTCACTAAAGGTCCTAGTACAACTGATGCAGGTGCTAGGCTTCTTAAACACATATTCGAGACCTGGGAGGCATCACAGAATGCTATAGGTGTTTTTTGCGATCTGTCCAAAGCATTTGATTGTGTTGAGCACGAATCGTTACTTCTTAAGCTTAGTCACTATGGCGTCAAGTACAATGCTCTCAATTTGATTGCGTCCTATTTGAAGGATAGGGTTCAATGTGTTAGTATAAATGATAGCAAATCATCGGGATCGTCTATTGTTATGGGTGTTCCACAGGGCTCTATTCTAGGTCCGTTCCTTTTACAATATTTTTATATTTTTGTATTTTATTAGCAAACATGCGCACATTGTACTCTTTAATATTTAATATTTAAGACTATTAATATTTAATATTAATATTTAAGACTGAAAGAAATAAATTAAATTTTGACGATGTAAACAGTGCTTTGTCCCATGTATCGCATTGGTTTACAATAAATAACTTAGTTCTACATGTCAATAAAACGAAATGTATAGAGTTTGCACTACCAAATGTGCAGAAGGTAGGCAAAATCCTTAAATTAAATAACGAATCACTGCCTATGGAACAATCCAGTTTTTTTAGGTATCACCTTAGATAGTAAGCTTCAGTGGGGCGCCCATATATCGGTTCTCGCAAGTAAACTTAGTAGTTCTGTCTACGCTATAAGGAAGATAAAACTGATTACTGATGTAGAGACAGCTAGACTTGTTTATTTTGCCTATTTTCATAGTCTTATGTCTTACGGTATCCTAATGTGGGGTAAATCAGCGGACATTGATTCAATATTTATATTACAGAAAAGAGCAATTAGAGCTATACACAGATTAAAGTCGCTTGAGTCATTAAGAGAAAAATTTAAAGATATAGGTGTACTCACCGTAGCCAGTCAGTATATATATATATATATATATATATATAGTAATTTAGTATTTATTAAAAAAAAATTAAATACGTATAAGCAGAAAAGTAATACACATAATCATCAAACAAGAAATAGGCATAATTTGGTTACATCTGCATTTCGTCTTCAAAAGTTTCAGCGTTCCTTTATGGGGCTTGGAGTTCGTTTTTACAATAAGATTCCTAAGTCGTTACGCGAGTTGCCCATTGGAACTTTTAAGCGTCGCATTAAAACACAACTTATAGGCAAGGGATATTATAGTATAGATGAGTACATGAATGACAAGGATGCCTGGACAAAATTAGTGTCGAAACCAGTTCCGCACAGGTTTAAATTTTAAACTTTTGTAATTACCATCTGTTGTTTAAAAGATGTGCTGAGGAGTTTCTTTCGCCGTTTCTTCTCCTCAGTGTTAAAACACCTTTTCGAATCGGTGGTAGAAGCAAAAAATGACGTTCATAAGTGTATTTACTAAATACCGATATGATTAAATGATTTTGAATATAGTGTTTAGCATAGTGAACGTTGAATAGCCACAATTAGAATACGTACTAAGATTGACCTATCATTATTTGCTGTCTTCTGATGCGTGCGAGAATCGACGTCATGATTGAAATGGGCGAAATGGCAGCGATGGCAGTAATTGGCATCTGCGAGTGATCAAAGAGGCGGTGCTGGCAGAGCGGCGAGCGACGCGTGCTGCAGTGTCGAGAGCCGTAAACAAACATCGCGATAAATGTCCGCCGCTGACGACCTGATCGTGCCTCACTCGTTGCTCGCCATTACCGTCGACGCATCGCAACATCGTAGCAGATGCACAGTTTGTGTTCCATTAAAATCAAACGCCATTTTAGCTGCAAAAATAGGACGATTTTATTGGATCGACAATCAGCAGACAAAACTTGTCTTCATTTCATTGGCGCAGCGATGAACACTCGAGATTGTGTTTTTTAATAGGCCGAAAGGCATGCGAGTACATGACGACAAAACACGTCTGCTGCCTATATTTGTTATCACTCTGATATCTCGTATTCTGATGCTTACAATCAACATCACCATGAAATTTTTGTTTGTTAACAAAAAAGGACTTTTATATGATTTCATTGTTTACATCAATTTTATTTCACCTAACTAGACTCAACCAAATGACTGTACACTAATGTTTGTGTATAACTATAGATTAAAATATAGAAGAAGTAGAAGCTGACAGCAAAACTTCATGAACGCTTATACGCTTTGGGGTCTCATTAAGTCGTCAGTCTCGATTGTTAGCAATAGGTAGCCGTCAATAAGCCATTTCACAGCCTTTTTGAATCGAACGGATAACGGCTATTTTTCTCAGTTCATCGCCAGGTCGAGTCGTTCGGGTGTCGTCCAGTGCTTCTTTTATTTATGCGTGGTTGTCGTTGAGGATCTTTTCATATACAATGGTTATCACTCATTCGAACTATTTCGACAGATCTTTATCATTTCAACTGATTAATTCTTCGAGCTATGTCTGTAACGCTTATTCGTCTATGGATTTCATTATTAGGGAAGCGACTTCGTAGATAAATAATTAGTAGAGCATGCTTCATAACCCACTGGGTGACATCGAGCATAAGTTTAAGGGCAATCTTGAAGCATTATACCATGCTCGGTCATGTTCGTCTTCGTGCACTGATCTATTTTATATAATAACATACAACGCAGTTTTTCAAACACAACAGAGTAGTTGTATTTTACAATTGACTTCTGCAATCTGAATACCTAAGAGGTTTCCATGATGATATTGAGAGTATGTGAAATTTTTACATACTTTATCTTTATTTTTACTTTATGTCTATTCCTAAAATTGTGAGAGAAAAGTTGTGTCCAGTAGTGGGCGAATATTGGCTTTCTGACAACGAAGTTAACAACAAACTTAAATCGAGACAAGTAGCGACTGGCGCCTATTTGCGAGACGTTTTAAATAAAAAGGCGTCGGGTGCGCGGTCGGGTAAACAACTCTAATTGAGCCCTTTCATCTTCACTCTGTTGTGCAAGAACAGCGTCTTGATTCTATACTATTTGTTTGTTTATCTGATTGACAGCCGTTTAGCTCTGCGGCACACCGCTGCACAGGGCGAGGCGGCGGAAGGAGGCTTTTGTATTGAAAGACATTAGATCGTTGCATCGCCCCTTCGGGATTGAGGTCATCATTAAAATGAAAATGATAATAAAACTATATTAGGATTCCATGTAAAGCTATATTAGAAATCGTAGGTCTAATCTGTAAACTCCTTACATAAAGTGTTTAAGTCTCTCATCTTTTACTAAATACAACCCGTATTTCCGACAGTGCACATTTATTAGTACCAATAGCCTTCCTCTTCTTTCCCTTAGTTTTTGCAGCACGATTATCTCTTTATAGAGTTCAGGAGACGTACAATGGCTTGAGCTCAGAAAAAGAGAATGAGAACAAATTGCACCAAACCAAATGAACACCAAAGTAGTGGGGATAGACAGTCATGTTTAGGATTTACCCACTTAAAAAAAATCCGGCGATTCCCACCTTTAAAACAACCGTGCAAGGCTGGTGCTTGAGGGCGCTTCTACGACATATAACCAAAAAATTGCAAAGAATGAAGTTGTGAAACATAATACCTGTTATGATACTAATTAATACTGCAACGTAGCTTTACAGATTTTTTATATGTTAAGTTTATAAGCCAAGATTCTACTTTCATTTTACATATAATGCAGTGTTGTTTACAAGATCAAGATATCATGTAATTTGCCATAAATGTAACGGCTTAGATAAAAAAAGCGACCACTCTATACTCTCCTAAAAAAACCGTGTTAGAATGCGGCGATGACAATTCATCGGTTTCATTGGGTATATGTATATTTCTAGATAAATGTTATTCACTGTAATCACGTCCTCTATGGCCAGTGTAAGGTTGTCCTTTACGGCATTCTTATAAACTTTTAAGATCAGAATAAAATATTACGAAGGTGTGTGAGAGTACAAGGTCCCCCTTGTGTTGGTCTCGCAAAAATTTGGCACTTCTGCTGACATCAGCGTTCAGCACGCAAATTACTTTCAAATAAACTTTACTTTAATATTCCCTATTTAAAGGCAAACCAACGGAAGCGCGTATCGCCTTTAAAATGAAACGCACAAATGTGTCAAGTGTCAGCGTATAAGTTACAATGCGTGACAAAGAGCGCAGCTGGTAATTTGGTTATTATAGGGAGGTGCATTGTTAGGAGTTATTTAGCGCGGCCGGTGGTCTCGCGACGACGAAGGGTCGCGCGTCGGGAAACGCGTGACACGTGCAAAGTTCCAACATTGAATGGCTTATAAGTAGCAATGGTGGTTCTTCAGCACGAAACATAAACATTACATACTTTGGAATATATTTCAGAGTCGATTGCGGTAATGGAGGTTATTATTATCGTGCTACTTTGACATGTTTCTATATTAATTTGAGACTTCATAAACGTTCGGTGAGGTTAACCTAACCCTAACCGCAGACATCAGACTAATAATTTACGTTTTACATACCCATATAAATTACATAAAAATTTGAGTATTGCGGTGTCGCGGTCGCGGCGGGTGACGAGTGTTGCAGCACAGCACAGCAGAGCACAGCACACCACACCACACCACAGCACAGCACATCACAGCACACACAACACGACACAACACGGTGTTGTGCACAGTGTGCGCGGAGTGGCCTAATCTCTCATTCTATTTGGAGCAGATGTTGAACGTTTTTTTTTCTAATCTCAACAGACATGTGGCTTAACCTAATAACAAATGATCCAATGTATCATTTTGCTTGCAATCAAAACAACAAAAAATACGAAACAATTAAGCAAAAACTATAATTATCATAAAGCCTATAGTACGATATAGGAATATTTAAATGAATAATTTACCTGACCTCTAATGATGGTTATATTTCATTTTATTAATAAATTGCCATGTTTAATAATTGCATAGTGTTGTAAATTTAATTAATTGTGGGTATTAAATAAGTCTAATAACTTTTAATATTCTCATAGCATAGTTCAGGCTCATGCGTGCAGGATTTCAACTCATCACGAGTTATGTGTCTGTTGCCAGAACATCGGAATTCACCATATAGAGAACATTTGCATTTGAAAAATTAATTCAATTGCCGTTGTCGCTGGTTTCTATGTTAAAATTTTTTAAGAGGTCTAATTGAAATTATAATTAGAAAGGTAAGTTTATAAATGTATTTACGGGCGATAGGTATCGAAGATAAGTGCCAGGCTGACGAGTCTATATCAGAAGGAGACAATCCGCTGATTATGTGGACGTCTTTACGTAACCGGGTTTCATTGGTTATTGTTGAGCTGCATCTGCAACTGCAACAGCAACTGCAACAGCAACTGCAACAGCAACTGCAACAGCAACTGCAACTGCAACTGCAACTGCAACTGCAACCGCAACCGCAACTGCAACCGCAACCGCAACATCATTACAACAACTATAAACGTTTCTACGATAAGAAAAAGATGAAACGTTAGGTTAACAAAAATTCAGTTCACTGAGCAGCACGGAGCGTCTAAATACTAAAACATCAGCGAACTGTGCACGAACTGTTTATCGGATGTGTTTATTATTTTTAATTAAAAAACGAAATGACCTGCGCTAGTGCCACCCGCCGCTCCTCGTGCCCAGCGGACCCGATGCCAAAGCTTTTAGAATCGAGAAAATATAGTATTCACCAACATTAAATTAAATTACTGTAATATATTATGCGGAAATGTAACGTAAGTGTGAACAGCAGGAAACACGAGCGAGCGGGCAGAGTGGGCCGCGCCGCGACTCCATCTACATTTTGGAAGTGTGCACCGAAAGCGTGAATGTTAAGATTTAGAATTTAGAATTTTCACAAAAATATGTAGCTATAAAACAATTTATTATTCTTAAACAAGTCAGCAAGAACCATCACAGCTGGCAAAGTGTATAAAGTGTGTGTATATATATAATGAGTATGTCTTCCTTTTTTAAATTAGTTAAAAACGTGTCTGTACCGCACGGCCGCAGCGCGCGGGAGCAACGCGCGGGAGCAGGCCGCCGCCGCCGCTTAAGAATGCGATTGTTAAAATTTCGAATTGAAATATCAAATCAATTAAAGCGTTTGACAGGGCAGTATCGGAAGATCGTAACCGCTGCTCCGCTCGCTAGCTGAACAAAATAAATAAACAGGAATAGCTCGCAGCACTCACAGAGTCACTGTCCTCGACGTACCGTGACGATCAGAACATGCGACAGTAGACTGCATTGGCCTTTAAAAATTGCTAGTTTGTTGTTGCTTCTGTAAGCAATAAAAACAAATTTAAATAAAATCTATTACCTATACATGAAATTTTCAATTGAGCGTGTAATACAGAACACTAATCAATTAAGAATTATCGAAATGTCCTCAGAAGCGTCTTAAAGTCCTAAAACTACTATACCACATTTTTGATACAATAAATTTCCTAGCCGGGAATCAGAAGAATTTTTTAAATGGAATTATGTAAGTGCATTATTTAGTTGTTTCATTTTGTATCAGATTGAGCACCTCGAGTATTTTTCGCTATTTTATATAGTTTCGGATAGCAGTTGTCATAGGAATTTATAAAACGTAGGAATCATTTAGAACGCAAGGGCAAAAAGTTACTTAACATGAAGCACGAGGAGTTCGAAAGCTGAAGTCTGAACAGTATTTTGATTTTAATTTTATAACTCAACCACGCTCCAGATCCGGGCGCTGGATAATGAGTTGTGCCTAGATAACTAGTTAGAGCATCTATTAACTGCCAATGTCAATGCAGCGACTTTTGTCGGTATGAGTGGTAACGTACGCGTGGTTGTAATTGTCAACACACGTGCATTCCGTTGTGTTCGGTGAGTCGGACGCGCTTGACCGAGGAATGCGCGGCACGGCCGTCGCGCGCACGCCGGCCGCCGCCGCCGCTGACGCGATGATGTCACGCCATTCACTGGCACGCCGCACGCCGCGCGCTCTACACTCCACGCTGGACACATTTGGATACTTCCGCCGTTTCCGATTCGCGTTTCAACCCACTTACTCACTTTATCGCGCGGTGATTCGCATTCGGCGGATATGCTATTTTTAAAACGGACCCATCATCTGGTGGAGCGGCTAGGGCGCGTGATTGTGGCGAATTATTTATTTGAAGCGTTAGTGATGCCTTTGGTGTTACTCATGTCCATGGGCGACGGCGACCACTTACCACCAGACGGCTCGTCTGCTCGTTTGTCCGTAATTTACATATACATACATATCATATACTTAGGCGAATCAGACTATGATTTGTGTAATATTCCCGAATTAGTTCCTAAAATGTTCACATAATCAGAGCGTTTTGAATATTTACAAGTAGGACGTTTCAGAGGTATATGTGGAATGTAAAGCTTTAAATTTGATAGAGAGCGAAGCATTTCTCGTGAGTGTCATAAAGGTACCGAAACTTTCTCTCAGATATAGTCGAGGAGACACATTATTTAGAATACAATAAAGTGCAAACAGAATTGTTATCCAAACAAATTAATCATAGGGGTTTAAGTTTATCCATTTTATCGTACTTAAAAGTAAAGAAATTCGAGCGCAATAAGAGTGCGCGGCATGCCTTCAGCCCCGCGCGCGCCGCGCGTTAGCCTCATGCGGGTGCTGTCGAGCAAAACCGTATTAGTAGTGTTATTGTTCGTGATATTTAATCTACCGTTATCTAATATTGTAATATGTATTGTATATTATCTAATGTTCATAAACAGAAATACGAGTACCTTTATATGACGACAATAATATTGTAAGGAATCCCGAAGCGCGGCTCCGACGCTCCGCCTTCTAACGGGGTGAGAAAGAAAACATGAAACGTTTATTGCGCCGCATCATACAATATTGCTACATGTTATGTATATACATTACTCATGCATAATTAATATCTGTATTAGGTCTATGAACGACGAATAAAGAGTGTCTCGAGCAGCCGTACATATGTTTTACTCATGTACATATCATTGGCGACGATTTTTAAACCCGCCCGCATAAAAAAAAATGTCGGTTAACTTTGGTCTCATAACGAGTTTTAATCATAATGTACAACGTTGGAAGACGTACAAGGGCCGAATTAAGCAATTTTTCATTGCTAACGATATCACCGATGCCACCGATGTCACAGGAACAAAAAGACGAGCTATATTCTAGAGCGCGCTCGCCGAAGACACGTACCAGCTTGCAACAGATTTATGCTTGCCGAAAGAACTCCAAGACGTTCCCTACGAAGATATTTTATCACAACTGGACGATCACTTCACACCCAAACGTATCGGATTCGGTGAAAGGCATAAATTTTACGCAGCCGTACAACACTTCAGAGAGTCCCACTTGCAATGGGCCGCTCGTCTCCGTGGCCTTACCGTACATTGTGGACTGAGTAACGTCGAGGAAGCTTTGCGTGATCGCTTCATTATGGGTATGCTGCCCAGTGCAGAGAAAGAGAAGTTGTACGCGCAAGATCTACAGGGCTTCACGTTAAGTAAAGCCGTAGAAATGGCGGAGAATGTGAGGTGTGCAAGGGAAGGAGCAGTCGCATCAGCTGCCGTGGGCGCCCCGGGTGCTGCGCCCACTCATCATGTTCAAGATAGCACAGAGTGAACGCAAAGTGAAAAAAAGTGAAGTAGTTAAAGTGAAGTGTTCTGTGTGTGGATATCGAAATCACAAGTCGTCCGAGTGTCGTTTTGTTGAGTATGTTTGTAAATTATGTAACGTAAAAGGCCACTTACGTAGGATGTGTAGTAAGGTAAAGTACTGTTACGTATCAGGATCCGTTGATTCGGTTTTACCAGGATTTTCTTGTATTTTCCGAATGCTATCAACAGGTTCACAACGTCCAATAAGCGTGTTCCTCGAAAGATGTATCGGTGTGTTACTGAGGTTGATGATCTTCACCTTGGCGTTTGGTTTGGTCATGAGCAATGTCCTTGCCATGATCCAACTGGTGTGATCTCCGTAGTCTTCAACTATAACAATTCGATCCGGTGTCGTCTTCTTTGGAAACCTAACGCTAACTAAGGTTTCTGATCTGGGTGCTAGCTTTACAGTTTTTAAGGAGTACACTGCCATTGAAGGTGCACCTTCCAGAAACACTTCCTGTTCCGGGAAGCTTAGAACTCCTCTCGCAACATCAACCAAGCAATCGTAGAAAGTCCAGTCCGATGATGCAGTCGTCGTTTATATTAGCAACCAAAACGGGCTGCATGTAGATGTTATCTCCTAGTTTCAGTGTCACTTCTGTAAGTCCTAGGACGGTCACTGGCTGGCCTGTCGCAGTTTGAAGGTTACAGGACGGACGTGTATTTTCCCACATGATGGTGCGCTTCAACAGTTCCGGTCGCACGATGCATTTCGACGCTCCTGTGTCGATGGTGAAGCGGCAGGATTTGCCATTTATCTCTCCAACAATGACAAGACTGTTCCCATCGCAAGCCTGTGATACTTGTATACAGGGGGCTTGACGAAGTCCAGCCAGTACCCGCCCCGCGGCCCTGGCGCCTCTTAGTTTAACGACTCCGTAACGGTCGGCCACCCTTCTAGAAACTTCGTAAGCCTGCCGACTTCGAGAAGCTTCGTAACAGTACGTTCATGAAGACATTAGCGGAAGCGATCACGGTGGGGATGACGGTGAGTCTTTATTTAATATCCGTTCTTACAACGGGGAACCCATGGTGGAAACTGTAGTAATGAATGGAATAGAATTACAGTTTGAAATTGACAGTGGTTCCGCGGTAACCGTGATATCCTTGGTAACGTACAAAAAGTTTTTCAATTCCGTGCCACTGTCACCGCCTAGGAAGAGATTAAAAGGCTATGTAGGTGAAGACATTGTATGTATTGGTATGATTCAGGTCTCGGTATCGTTTTCCGGTCGAACATGTACTCTAAATGCGTACGTAGTACGAGGCGGAGGTCCGCCACTGTTAGGCAGAGATTTTATTAGTATATTTTTTTTAGAATTTGCTCCTGTTAAGTACTGTAACGAAAATAATTTAATTTCTCAATTTAAAATTATGTATCCCGATCTATTTTCAAATAGGTTAGGATTGTTTAATATGTACAAGGCCAAGTTAACACTCAAAGACAATTCGAAACTAGTTTTCTACAAAGCGCGTCCTGTTGCATTCGCTTTACGCGATAAGGTTGAATCCGAATTAAATAGGTTAGTAGGTATGGGAGTCCTCGAGCCGGTCGAGCATTCAACGTATGCGTCACCGATCGTACCTGTGCTGAAACGTATCGGCACATTACGGCTGTGCGCCGATTACTCAGTGAGTATAAATAAGTACTTAGTAATCGAACAATATCCCTTGGCGACGGCTAATGAATTATTTGCCAAATTACACGGGGCGCAGATATTTTCAAAGTTAGATTTAAGTATGGCTTATAATCAAGTTTTATTGGACGATGAATCAAAAAACTTGACTTGCATAAATACACATCGCGGATTGTTCAGGTATACCCGGTTAGTGTTTGGATTGGCGAGCGCGCCGGCAATATTCCAGCGCGCCATGGAAACCGTGCTAGCAGGCATGGATGGTGTGCAATGCCTCCTGGATGACGTACTTATAGCGGGTAAGGACACCGAGGAACACATGCAAAGGTTACAGTCAGTTCTTCTAAGATTACAGTACGCGGGATTCACGCTTCAACAAGAGAAATGCGAATTTTTGAAGTCGGAAGTAAGTTACCTAGGTTATATAATTAACAAGGACGGTCTTAAGAAGTCCCCAGAAAAGATAAAAGCGATAGTCGAGGCCGCCGTACCTAGCCTACAATATCAATCAATTGCAATCGTTTTTGGGACTCGTTAATTATTATCGGAATTTCGTGCCGAATGCATCTACCATCCTCAGTCCGCTATACGAGTTGCTTAAGAAAGGCGTTAAATGGAATTGGGGTAGTGTTCACGGAAGGGCGTTTGAAACGATTAAAAATTGTTTAGCATCAGATCAAGTTTTAGCGCTGTTTGACCCTAAAGCTAAATTAATACTCACGGTGGACGCGTCTCCGTAAGGGTTAGGTGCTATTTTGTCACAGATTGGTACCGATGGACAAGAGAGGCCCATTTCATATGCGTCGCGTACCCTGAACGCAGCCGAGAAACGTTACTCCCAGATTCAAAAGGAAGCAACGGCAATTCTATTTGGAGTACGTAGATTCCACCAATACTTATACGGGAGGTCAATACCGTTCGTGTTACGGACGGACCATAAACCACTCATATCGATATTCGGTCCGTACTCCAGAAGTCTCAGCCAACCGATTGCAACGTTATGCTTTATTTTTAAGTGGATACAATTATAATATCGAATATGTACGCAGCACTGATAATAGCGCTGATTTTTTTATCGCGCGCAACTATTGCTACCAGCGCGACTCACACACAAAATGAGGAGGCATGTGATAGAGCAGCTTACGTTTGTTTCGTTGTAGAAGGTTGCTTGCCTGTCATGCTGGCCGAATTGCGTGAAGAGACAAGGATATTACTGTTAATAAAGTAAAAAATTTAGTCTTAACCGGCTGGCCGGAAAAAACTAACGATTTAAATGTTTTACCTTATCATTTGTGTCGGTTCGAATTAGCTTATGAAAACGGTTGCATTATGAGAGGACATAAAGTGGTTATATCAGAGTCATTACGTAAGCGAGTGCTGTCGGAGTTGCATACATCTCACTTGGGTATCGTAAAGACCAAGTTGGAAGCGCGTTCTCGGTTTTGGTATCCCGGCGTTGATGGTGCCATCGAATCTCTGATAAGATCGTGTGACGTGTGCGGTCAACTGAGAGGGGTACCGCCGCGCGCACCTCTTGCGCACTGGAACCATCCGCCGCACCCCTTCTACCGCATCCACGTCGACTACTTAGACCCCATTAATGGTCGGATGTATTTCGTAGTCGTGGACGCGTACTCTAAGTGGGTTGAATGTTACGATATGGCTCAATCGACTACTTCGGCTGCAACAATCGAAAAATTGTGTGATTTCATTTCAAAGTTCGGTTTACCTCACACCTTGGTGAGTGATAATGGCACGGCGTTTTCTTCAAAAGAGTTTGATGACTTTTGTAAATTAAACGGTATCCACCACTTAACTTCACCGGCTTACCATCCGTTGAGCAACGGGCAAGTCGAGTGCTATGTAAAGGTTATAAAGAAAGGTATCAATGCGAGTTTATTAGCGGGTCGGAACATGAAAGACGCGAAGATGCGTTTATTGAAATATATTTTCGATTATAGGAATTCCATTCATTCCACTACCGGATTTTCACCTGCACAGTTAGTAGTTGGGCGTAAACTTAGATCGCGGTTGGATTTATTCGATCCTAAACCACAGGTACCGTCACCGTCGTCGCTCGTTTTAGCTTATGTTGTAAAAAATAAACAGTATTTACAGAATAAGAAACTAAATAGAAGAAGTAGGAAGTGTTTCAAGAAAAACGAAATTGTTTTGTATAAAAAATTTAATCGTAATAATAAATTTGCATTGTATAAAGGGGTGATATATAAGAGAATAGGTAAAGTGTTATACATAATAAAAGATTTACATACATCAGAACTTGTTAAGAAACATATAAATCATATACTAAGGCATAAAGGGAATGGGTTCAAAATTAATAACAGAGACAATGATATAAATTGTAATGACTTACCCAACTCCACCACACCGCCGCCGGTGTCGTCATCGCTATTGTCACCGCCGCCACTGTCGTCGTTACCACCGTTGCTCACGTCATTACAGGCCTCATGTGAGGCAACGCCAGCGGTGTCACCGTTGATGCCAGTCACTTTGTCGCAACGGTTTCGGTCTCCTTCAACATCTCCCTCGGGACAACCGACTTCAAGGGGAGAGGAAGAAGATGATAGTGATACGTCAAGGGGTTCGTCTACTTCGCGCTCGACTAGAAAGGATAGCGACTACATACCCAGAGCCAGTGAAGTCGCGCTGCTATCTGATTCTGAGCCGGAGATATTTCTCGATGCCGATGATGTACAGGAAAATAGTACACTTACGTCACCAGCTCCAAATAGTACAAGGAGAGTGTTGCGGACTCGGATATGGGTACACTATTTTTAGTATTAACAGCTGCTAAAGGTCATTTTTATGGGGGAGAGTTGTTATGTATATACATTACTCATGCATAATTAATATCTGTATTAGGTCTATGAACGACGAATAAAGAGTGTGTCTCGAGCAGCCGTATGTTTTACTCGTGTACATACCACTACAGAATCTAAGTGTTAAAAAATACAGAAGGATAACAGTAGACAATGCATGCATATGAAAAATGGTCAACAGACAGTAGTGGTTAGGTTACGTTAGGTTATAGAGATTTCTATCTTATTTTCTCAACAGTTTATCCTCGTCGGCAGGGGGTCGCGCGGTGACCGGGTCGGCGAGCGGGTCGCCGAGCGGGTCGCCGAGCGGGTCGCCGAGCGGGTCGCCGAGCGGGTCGCCGAGCGGGTCGGCGAGCGGGCCGGCGTTCGTGCCGAGACAGCGGACGGCTGTGCTGGCGCGCGTCGGGGACTCCGTCGAGTTGTCCTGCCGGGTGCTGCGCCTCGCGGACCGGACGGTGAGAACCTCTTTACAGTACATACGTGTGACACTCGCGACGGCTGCCCCGTAGCCCGAAGGCATAAACTCATCTGTCAGATCGGGATTTCAGTGAAATACTTATTAAAATATTCGAAATTCCTATAGTCTTAATAATAATCCTGGTAATATATGACAGACTCGTACCTTTTTCTATGTAAAGGCCGACAAACAAGCGAACGAGCCATCGTAAATAAGTAATCGTAAGCGGCCACCGTCGCCCATGAACGTGAGCGTGTTAACAAAGGCGTCACTAATGCGTTGTCGCCGAGAAAGAAAAAGAAAGTACTGGCTCTCAAGTGCCCAGCTGGAATACGACGAGTCGTTTGGCGACTGACTTGAGCAGGACGGTGGTTGGACAGGAGCCAAGCAGACTTCACAGAAAGATAATAATATAAATAAAACAGAATATTATATGAATGACTTAATACTGATAATATAATCATTACGCGAAGCCCTACCACCAAGCAGGCTAGCTTCTGTCGCCTCTAACGACACCCCATTCTGTTAGCGTGGCATTGGGGCGAGTATTCTGGGCCGCCTTGATACGGCCAGTTTTATTTGTTTGTTGCATTGGGATTTCTTGTACTTATGGTATATTATCTATTTACTAGTGTCAAAAGTGAAATATTTTGAATCACTTATTTGAGTACAGAGCAGCTGCCCTTGTCTTGTTCAGACAGGGACCTTATTGTGGCGTTAGTTCGCAACCGGCCCTTCGTTGAACATAAACGAATTCAGTCAAGAAATGTAGAGCTAAAGAAACGGGCGTCGAACAAATTACCTTTGTCCTCCAATGCGCAGCCATACATGTGTTTCCGAGAAATAGCGAATGATAATGGTCAAAAGGATTTTGGAAATCGCGTGTTACTTTTTGGCCTTTGTTCATTTATTCTATCGTTAATATATGTATGTAGTTATCAAACTTTTCGTAACCGCTTTGATCCATTGAGTTTTAATTGAATTCTGTGATAATTCATTTTAAAATAATGGTTTTCTTTGCATTTTGACACCAAACAACTGAACGTTACGCGTTCCGTAAAATAGCTCGATACCTACTTTACCTATAGGGGAAAGTCCCCTAATGACGGACACTTAAGGTTTTTAGGAAAAATGAAAAAAACTATTTTGAAAAGTATATCTTTATTTACGAATTAGATTAGTCAAGAAACTTCAACACTATAATAAATAAACAAAAATGCAACTTTTGTATAAAAATAATGAAAAACAACAATTAAAATATGGTGAAAATAAACGCAGTTTCTGCAAGTGGCACCTAGTATCGGACAGATTTAATTTCGCACCCCTAGCATCGGAAAGTTTTAAAATATCTGACATCGATCATATATATAGGCGTCTAGATATTCTGGAATGTCAGCACAGGCTTGATGAGCCCATCCAGGGCAGCTGGAGCACTGTATCTAGTCTTCGTTGTTGTCCTCTAAGTACATCAAGTAAGTATTTTTTTCTATGTGAGATGATTCAGTTAATGGCTGCTCTCTCATAGCTTTCTCTTCATCTTTGTTTTTGGTCTTTACTCTTTTGACTTCTTTGCCCGTCTTAACAATTTCTCCTTTGATTTAGACATTTTTGCTTTGTTCCCCTTCCTCTTCTGTTACAATTTTTATGGTTGGTTTTTATTCTTTTCCTGCATAGTATTATTTTTATTCAACAGCAATTTTCTATGGGAATAACGTTAAAATCTACCAATCTTTGGTGGCAACGTTACTTCTTCCCCACGGTTTAATGCTGATATTATATAGAGATATTTACTCTGAGAGCAGAGTAAATTATTTAATTAAAACCTTAGTAATCCTAGTTTATATACTTGTTTGTCCCATTTTCGCTTCTTTTTTTATTTTCCACTTCAATTTTATTCCATTGTTCTACCCTCTTAAAAATCATTTAACAATTATTATAAAAAGTATAAATACTGACAAGAAAAAGAAACATGTTCACTGTCCGACGTTAAGGGACTACTTTGTGTCCGGTACTAGGGGACAAAGGCTTGACAGAATTAAACATTCCATATCAAAACTATTTTGGAAATCCTCAAAAGCTTTTATATATTATGAGCAACAATGTAACACTATTTTTATTCAAAATAAACAAACAACTGATCATAAACAATAAGCTGTAACACTCACTTGAATATTATGTGACGCAGTGTCTTTTCGCCAAAAACAGTAAACAACTGCACCATCTGTTATCACGTGTGTCACTGGCAAACCGTGTCTAGTGACTTGGTATTGCCACATTCTCCTGCATCCCTTTCACCCGTTTTTGAATCGCTCGCGTTATGATTTGCCGCAATAATACGAGTGTCCGGCACTAGGTGCCGTCCGGCGTTAGGGGACTTCCCCCTACGTCGATTTTGACAAGCGCTCAGTGGTGGACATCCCTCAAGTACTGTTTTTGGATTGGTTTGAATGACACGATGCGTGTGCGCGCACAGTGGGACTTCATCGTATTGCATATGAATACGCGTGTAATAGTATTATGTGGACCTAAAGTTTGTAGTGTTATAGTAAAAGATTTAGAGAAATTTAGAAGATAGACTGTATTTAAGAATTCCTGGCGGTTACAAAATGTTAATAAAACGAGGTTTCCAGAGAGAGAGAGACATAGACAACTTTATTTCTTCTTAATAAAACATCACAAACAACAGAGTATGCAGACATCAACACATAGACAATTAATACAGATATATTATTTTGTTACCGGTTTAATACCCCCACTTACCAAAATAATGAAATATGAAACAAAATTTTACATTTAATTAAACAATTATTACTTAACATCTTGTACACCTAACAACTATATTAAGTAATAATGTTTGACCTTTTTCAATGCTTTGATAAACAGATCATCCGGCACTTCAGCTGTTTCTAACTACATCAAATTAACAAATTTATTTTCAACACACTCTTTACAAAAATGGTAGCGTATATCAATATGCTTAGTTCTACTATTAAAATTATTACTTGAAGACAGCTTGAGCGCACCCTGGTTGTCATTAAACAAAGTAATTGTATGTGACTCATTAATAATCTCTTTCAACAAATTATACAAATATATAGCCTCCCTACATGCTGAAGTTATACTCATAAACTCAGCTTCAGTGCTTGAGAGGGCAACAGTTTTTTGCTTTTTTGCCTCCCAATACACAACACTACCAGCTAACATAAAACACAGACCTATATAAGACCTTCTGTCCATGACATTGTTTCCCCAATCAGCATCAACAAAACCCACTAATTTTGTGTTACCATCTCTAGTGTATTTTAAACCAAAATGTTTTGTTTTCTTTAAATATTTTAAAATACGTTTAGCATAAGCCCAAGTTTCATTATTATAACAATTGTTGAATTGACTTAAAAAGTTTACTGAATAGGCAATGTCAGGTCTGGTCATTACTGCTAGATACATTAGCCCACCAATCAGTTGTTGATAAGGAACTTGACTATCACACTTATTATTTTTTAAGTTAATATTTAATTTACACTCTAACGGTGTATCAACTGGTTTACACTATGTCATGTTGAATCTACTTAATAACTGATTAACATAATTTTCTTGACTTAGAGTAACTGTACCATTAACTTTATCCATGTTGACACACATACCTAGACACTCTTTGACTTGTCCTAAATCTTTTATTTTAAATCTTTTAGTTAACATATTTTTCAAACTATCACACTCAATCATATCATTGGAAAACACGAAGAAATCATCTACATATAATGCAACAATTGTTTTCATTTTGTCTTTACTTTTAATGTACAAACAAGGCTCTAGTTTACTGCGTTTATAGCCACTGTTAACAAGACATTCATCAACCTTTTTATACCAGTCCCTTGAGGATTGCTAAAGACCATAAATGGCTCTATTTAATTTAAGCACCTTATTATTATTACATTCTGAAATTGGTAAACATTCTGGAATTTGCATGTAAATTATCTCCTCAAGATCCCCATTCAAAAATGCTGGTTTAACATCAAGATGTGTTACATCTAATCCAAGTTTAACAGACAACGCAAACATTAATCTTAAAGTTGAATGTCTTACCACCGGTGAAAAGATTTCTGAATAGTCCACATTTTGTTTTTGCATATAGCCCTTGGCTACCAAGCGAGTACGGTAACGAATGTTATTGTCACTGTCCACTCTTTTACGTAACACCCACTTACACTTCACTTTAGTTTCACCACCTTTTGGCATATCAACTAACTCCCATTACTAGCATTATTGCTAGCATAACTAGCATTATTGTCTTCAAAACACTGAAGTTCTTCTTTCACCGCCTTTGACCACTGTTCCTTTTCTTTTCCCTGTAGAGCCACCTCTAGACTCAATCCACTAGCATCGTCAAATGCTTCCTCAGGATTCATCATACTTGACCACCCATACCTTTCTGGCATTTTAATGTTTCTTCTAGGTCTGGTCAGTTGCTCAAAAGAACTATTAGCATCATCATAATCACTCGGAACGTAAGTATCATCTGAACTATCCATCTTTTCTTGAAATGTATGTTCATCTGTAGGTAATTCAATTGACGTTGACATATCATTCATATTAGCGTCCCCCACTGAAGATGTATTTTTATCTTTTTCTTTGATTGGAATAGAGACTTCGATGTCTTTCTTGTCGGTTTCCATAACTATGACATCTCGGCTTGTCGTTACACATTTAGTTTTAGAATTATATATCCTGTATCCTTTTATGTCATCAGAATATCCCACTAGTATGTGTTCCATCGACTTTCTATCCCACTTTTTACGCTTCTCTTTAGCTATATGTGCCATAACCTTACTACCAAATATCCTCAAATGGCTTATATCTGGTTTACAACCAGTCCATACTTCGTAAGGTGTTCTGTCATCTAAAGCGGGAAGCACTGTGCGGTTTTGTAGGTAAACTGCAGTATTTGTTGCTTCTGCCCAGAACTCTTTACTCATATTCGCATCAAATAACAAGCACCTGGCTTTCTCTGTTATTGTGCGGTTATTCCGTTCTGACAAACCATTTTGTTCAGGACAGTATGGATTGCTTCTTTGATGAATGATTCCTTCATTCTTAAGATATGAGTCAAATTCTTTATTGCAATATTCACAGCCGTTATCACTCCTCAATATCTTAATTTTCTTATTTGTGTGTTTCTCAACCTTTGCTTTAAATTCTATAAAACATCTGAGCGCTTCACTTTTATTCTTGATAAAATATACATGTATCATTCGACTAAAATCATCAATGAATAGTATAAAGTACCTTGAACCCGCTAAAGATTCACGCTCCATAAGTCCACAAATATCTATGTGAATTAGTTGCAACAATTCTGTGCTTCTTGAACCTTCACTTGTGAATGGGAGACGGCACTGCTTTTCCTCACAGCATATTGTGCATGATGACTTATCAAGAACAACTTTTTCTTTAAGTTTCATTCCCTCAACAGCACTTTTCATCTTATTAAGATAATTACTATTAACATGGTCCAATCTCCGATGCCAAGTATAGCCAGATACAGATAAATTAGCTACTACACTCTCAGGCATAATCAATTTATATACCCCATTGATTAATATAGCTGTGGCCACCAATTCACCATTCCGATTGTATACTTCATAGCCATCTTTGGTAAACTGAACACTATTTCCGGACTTTATTAACCGGCTCACTGACAATAGGATAGAAGTCAATCCTGGAGCACATAAAATGCCTTTGACTGGAATTTTAAATTCATATTGTTCAGTTTTTGTCACAATGGTCACATCGCCTGAACAAATTACTTGCAATTTTTCATTATTAGCAACACAAATATGTTTCATCTCGTGATATGTAACATTTTCCATCCAATCATCGTTTGCAGTCAAGTGAACACTAGCACCAGAGTCAATGTACCAGTCGTATTTACTGAAATGACCGTTTAAAAACACCGCACTGAATGCGTTACTGTGTCTAAGTTGCTTTGTTTTCTTATTATTTTGAAAATTACTTTAAAAATATACCTGTTACGTTGACTAATTCGCTAACTTCATCGCCGGACGAAGCTTTTAATTTATTAAGAAAATATGTTACTGAATGTAGTATTTTATTTGAATTTAAACATACTACAGCATTAGAAGTAGTTAAAACTTTTCGGTCACTAAATGTTAAAAATACTGGTGACCTATGGGGATTATCAGTTAAAATTATAAATGATGTAATAGATGTCATGGCCCCCCACCTTACACTAATCTTTAATAAGTGTGTTGACTTAGGTACTTTTCCGGATCTAATGAAACACAGTAAAGTCATTCCGATTTTTAAATCCGGTGATAAATCAGATTGTAATAATTACAGACCAATTTCTATTTTACCTACACATAGTAAAGTTTTTGAAAATATTTTACTAAATCAAATGCTTGAACATTTCATCAGAAATGACTTACTTCACCACGATCAATACGGCTTCACTAAAGGTCGTAGTACAACTGATGCAGGTGCTAGGCTTCTTAAACACATATTCGAGGCCTGGGAGGCATCACAGAATGCTATAGGTGTTTTTTGCGATCTGTCCCAAGCATTTGATTGTGTTGAGCACGAATCGTTACTTCTTAAGCTTAGTCACTATGGCGTCAAGTACAATGCTCTCAATTTGATTGCGTCCTATTGTGTTAGTATAAATGATACCAAATCATCGGGATCGTCTATTGTTATGGGTGTTCCACAGGGCTCTATTCTAGGTCCGTTCCTTTTTCTGATTTATATTAACGATTTGCTGTATTTCATTAGCAAACATACGGACATTGTACTCTTTGCTGATGTCATATCTTTAATATTTAAGACTGAAAGATATAAATTAAATTTTGACGATGTAAACAGTGCTTTGTCCCATGTATCGCATTGGTTTACATTAAACAACTTAGTTCTAAATGCCAATAAAACGAAATGTATAGAGTTTGCACTACCAAATGTGCAGAAGGTAGGCAAAATCCTTAAATTAAATAACAAATCACTGCCTATGGAAGAATCCACAGTTTTTTTAGGTATCACCTTAGATAGTAAGCTTCAGTGGGGCGCCCATATATCGGTTCTCGCAAGTAAACTTAGTAGGTCTGTCTACGCTATTAGGAAGATAAGACTGATTACTGATGTAGAGACAGCTAGACTTGTTTATTTTGCCTATTTTCAGTCTTATGTCTTATGGTATCCTAATGTGGAGTAAATCAGCAGACATTGATTCAATATTTATATTACAGAAAAGAGCAATTAGAGCTATATACAGATTAAAGTCGCGTGAGTCATTAAGAGAAAAATTTAAAGAAATAGGTGTACTCACAGTAGCCAGTCAGTATATATATAGTAATTTAGTATTTATTAAAAAAAAATTAAATACGTATAAGCAGAAAAGTGATACACACAATCATCAAATAAGAAATAGGCATAATTTGGTTACATCTGCATTTCGTCTTCAAAAGGTTCAGCGTTCCTTTATGGGGCTTGGAGTTCGTTTTTACAATAAGATTCCTAAATCGTTACGCGAGTTGCCTATTGGAACTTTTAAGCGTGGCATTAAAACACAACTTATAGGCAAGGGATATTATAGTATAGATGAGTACATGAATGACAAGGATGCCTGGACTAAATTAGTGTCGAAACCAGTTCCGCACAGGTTTAACTAAACTTTTGTAATTACCATATGTTGTTTAAAAGATGTGCTGAGGAGTTTCTTTCGCCGTTTCTTCTCCTCATTGTTAAAGCACCTTTTCGAAACGGTGGTAGAAGCAAAAAATGACGTTCATAAGTGTATTTACTAAATACCTATATGATTAAATGATTTTGAATTTGAATTTGAATTTGACTTCAGTATTATTGCTATTGGTACACTGATTTTTATAATGACCCGGTTGTTTACACCGATAAGATATAACATGTCCTTTGGCACCGGCACTGCCATTGACGTTGACATTTGTCTTCGTTTGACATTTCTGTGCCGTAGACTTTGACAGATTGTTAGTTTTATTATGTTGCCATTTCTGACTAGCAAATGCACTGCTAATTTCATTGCTTTGACCGATTTCCAGTTCCATGTCCATGAGCTTCGTTCGAATGGCGTCCGTTGTTATTTGAATGCCAGAATGTTTGACCGCCATGATCATAGGCATAAACTTTTCTGACAATCCCGCTAATAACATGCAACCGATCCACTCATCACTGATGTCGAACCCCGTTCCACATAATTTTTGCCCCGTTTCTACAATTTGCGTGACGTATGACTGCATCGATGTACAATTCTCCAAGCGTATTGAAATTAAATTACGTAATAGCGAAATTCTTCGCGAAAATCCGGAATCATCGAATAACGCCTTTAATTTATTCCACAGTTCCAATGACGTTTTTGCATTTTTGATGTGAACGTATAACGTACTGTCGATAGTCATAATCAGTTTCGCCCTGGTTCTTGCATCATCTGCGGCTTCTAATATCTTCCCAGCTGTCGGCTTGATGCAGTGCACCATATCTTCCAATATTAGAAAATTCTCCGCTGCAAATACCCATTTGTTGTAGTTTTCCCGTCCTTTCAGTTTGGGAACATTTACGTGATAGTTCGTAGACATACTTGCACTTTAATTTCTATTGTCTCCACTAACTAACACGTAATTACTCGTTTTAACTACTTTTTGTTTGACGAAAGAGGCTAATTATTAAAAAAACTTGGAAATTCTGGGCCCATAACCTGTTAATAAAACGAGGTTTCCAGAGAGAGAGAGAGACATAGACAACTTTATTTCTTCTTAATAAAACATCACAAACAACAGAGTTTGCAGACATCAACACATAGACAATTAATACAGATGTATTATTTTGGATACCGGTTTAATACAACAAAATAAAATACAGGAGTTACAAGATTAAGAAAGTAAAAAGGTCACTTGTGAGTAGGAAGCTAGGCCCGTCGCTTCTCTGGCGTGTAGCGCGCAGAGGCTTTGCAGACAGGAGCGTGCGTTTAGGGTGCACGAGACGATCGGAGTCCCCGGCGTTCAGCGCACGGAGACCTCGGCGACTGGAGCGTGCGTTAGGGCGCATGAAATATATAGATCTCCGGAGTCGGAGAGTAATAAAAGATTTCCGGCTAGAAGCGCGAGACTGTTACTGTTCCTCCTTGTCATGTGACTCTTTCAAGATTCCACTGTTGTGACCCACACGCGAGACTGTCCTCAATCTCGTCATAGCTCGCCATTTATATCATAAGTTTTCTCAAATGATTCACTTCTTGTGTTCTATTTACGAATTTAAAATTTATATTCAGCCTAATAAATAACATGACCAAAAAAGGACAAATATTATACAAATTAAAAATAAAAGAAATCATGATGACAATAATTTAGGAAATTTGTCAAACATTTGACAACAATAACAAAACATTAAACCTAATAAAATATATAAAGAAATTACAGAATAAATGGATAAAAGATACAGGAAATTATAAAAGAAGTTAACCAAAGGAGTATCATAAGAGATACAAACTATGTGAGTGCCAAAATAGATATAAAAACATGTAAGTATTTAAATACTACAAGTTATCCAAATAAAATAACTAGCCGAGTGCATCACGTGATTACATAATTGAGGCAACTCCACCGTGTGGACCAACTACGGACTGACGCACTTCTCATCATATCAACCGTATTACGGAAATATCTCAGTTATCTCTAATACGCATACCTGTATGTTTGATAAATTAGACATGCATTTAAATTCTGTGGGATAGCCTCAGAAATGTTTATAATAAATAAAATCCAAATTTGTTCCTTTATCACTTTTATATTATTATATTTGTACAATATTACGATGCGTCTTAAATGTACTCTTTTTCATAGATACTGACATGATATTCTCATTGACATTTTTATTACTTATATTATCTTAATAACTACCAGTTATTAATCTGAAGTTTAGGATTTATTCTTATAATATTAATTGTTAATTACTATAAGCATAAATATACAATTCTTATCAAATAAATAATTCAAACACAAAAACAATCATTTCAAATATCGTTAAATAACTATTATGACTTATAAAATATTATTATATTATTATATTATATGGTAGCCTTACAGCTCGGCCTTCCTGTAGCAAGCGAGTCCCTTCGCTTTCACATCTCTACATATATATACATATACCTAACATAATTGTAAAAGAAAACTGTTTTCATGTTAAATATCATTTCATCTATTTCACTGATAATTACTAATAGTTTGCATTCAATCGATTAGTAATTCATTTTGAAAGTGAATAAGATATATAACATAATTATAGTACTTATGACAATGAACATAATAACATGTAACTTAAATGTTAGTTATACATTTTGTGAATCTAAATCATCATCTGAGTTGGATTCTTCGTAACTGCTTTCCAAATCTCTATTAAAAGTTAGCCACGGTTGCATTTTGTCTACTGCTACTACAGCTTCATAGCGACGATTACTTTTTCGTGATATTGGCGTATCTTCGACAATATATCTGTCATTTGGAAGTACCTTAACCACGCGATAAGGTCCCTGATATTTAGCAACTAGTTTTTGTGGCTGTCCATCGTGAGGAATTTGACGCTCTACACGCACTAAATCTCCTTCGTTATATTGTTTCGCGGGCTTTCTACTACTATTATAAGTCTCCATATCCTTTATTTGTTTTTCTTTGATTTTCTGTTTAGCCTCATCCATAATGTCCTGTAACTTTTCTACAGTCCACATATTAACTGTATCTTCTAAAACCTCACTCAAGATTCCCTCACTAGTACATTTAATATTAAATCCAATTAGTAACGGACGGTGTTCTTTGTGTCGTCTTATGATTTGTCGTGTTCAGTCCTAACTATATATCTAGAATTTGTTCATCCCAAGACTTTTCGTCTTTGCCATGAGTTGAAGTAGAAAGTGCATCTAGAATGGTTCTGTTGAATCTTTCAACTTGACCACTAGCCCGAGGAGTTGAGACGGCATTCAGTATGTGTTTGATACCGTATGATCTTACGAACTCCTTGAAAACTCCACTTGTGAAGCTTGTTCCTCTATCAGTGATCAGACGCGTTGGTACCCTAAAGTAACTTACGTGATCTTTCAGAACCCTTATTGTGCTTGTTGATTTAGTGTCCCTAACGGGTCTTATATTAACGAACTTCGTAAAGCCATCTACTAAGACAAGCAAATAACAGTTCCCTCTTTTACTCTTTATAAATGGACCTAAATGGTCTACGTGGATCGTATGAAATGGTATACTAGGTTTGTCTATGAGATGTAACTCTCCTTCCCGTTTCCCCCCGGGTGCTTTATGGTAGGAACATTCTAGACATGATGATACATATTTCTTAACGAATTTGCGCATTTTGGCAAACCAATAGTTCCTACGTATACGCTGTAAGGTTTTGGCGTAACCAAGATGACCGACGTCATCGTGGTTCATTTTCAAAATCTGCCAACGTACCCCTTTTGGTACGAGCCATTTAATTTCGTCTCCAACAACTCTATACACTCGATTATTTTTGAGCTTGTAATTTTTGTGAATTTCCAGTACATGTTCTGACTCAGGATCTGATAAAATGTCTTTTATCTTCCTCACCTCATCATCAGCCGATTGTATAGTAATAATCCAGTCTTGGTCACCCTTTTCTACAGTTAGAACATCAAAACGCGTGAGAAATTCTATTTCTCCCCCATCAATTGGGTTACGGCTTAGCGCGTCAACGTACGACATACGGGACTCTGGGCGATATTCAACTGTGCAATTGAATTCCTGCAGTTGCACCCACCACCTGGCAATTCGCGGGATTAAATCACGCTTAATCATCGTTGAACGTAGCGCATTACAGTCGGTGAATATTTTAAATTCAATTCTAATGAGATAGACCCTAAACCTATTCAATGACGCTACTACTGCCAGCGTCTCAAGATCGTAGGAATGGAATTTCCGTTCATCTGAGTTCTTCTTACGACTAAAATATGACACAGGTTGGAAAATGCCATTAGAGTTTGCTTGTAGTAAAATTCCAGCTAATCCTTCCTTACTAGCATCAGTATGTAGCTGAGTTTCCGCTTTGTGATCATAAAGTGCCAGAGCAGGTCTATCAATTAAAAGTTCTTTTATTTTATTGAACGCACAATCTTGGTTTTCAGTCCAAATCCATTTTGCGTCCTTTTTTAATAAATCGGTCAGTGGAGCTGCTAACAGGGCGTAATTTTTGATAAAACGCCTGAAATATCCTGACAACCCAAGAAATTGCCTATGTTCGTGTTGGTTCTTGGGTTTTGGAAATTTGGAAACCGCTTCAGTTTTCAGATGTCCAGGCTGGATTCCATTAGCGCTCACCTTACGATATGGATATGTCCAAGGAAATCAATAGTATCGAGAAAAAAATGACACTTACTTAGTTTTAGCGTAAGGCCGCCTCCTTTAAGAAATTCTAAAACCTCTTCTAGCCGTTGAAGGCCTTCCTCTACGAACTTGGCTGAAATCAGGACGTCGTCCATATATACGATGGCATATTTAATTTTTGCTTCTAGTAGAATCTTGTTAATTGTACGTTGAAATACTGAAGGTGCATTTACCAGACCAAATGGCATTCGATTATACTCAATGTGCCCATTTGGTGTCACGAAGGCAGTTTTATGCCGTGATTCTTCTGCTATTTGTATTTGATAATAGCCAGAGGCCAAATCTAGTGATGTAAATACCTTATTTCCTGCCAATTGATCCAATAAATCCTCAATTCGTGGAAGTGGATAGTGTTCCTTCTCTGTTTTGCGATTTAATGCGCGGTAGTCGACACATAAACGTTTATCACCCGTCTTTTTTTTGCACCAGCACTATAGGACTCGCATATGACGAGGTAGACTCCCTAATAATACCGTGGTCGGCCATTTCCTGTACCATATTCCTTACTAGAGCACGATCAGCGTAAGACAGACGGTAGGGCTGGTAGACAACTGGTTTACTATCTTCAAGCTCTATTACCATTTCCGTTAAATCTGTGAAACCCAAATCATCGAGTCCTTTTAAAAAACAAGAACTATATTTCTGTATCAATTTTTGTAATTTTAATCGTTCGTCCTCGCCGAGTTTATCACTACAGTTTATTAAATCATTATTTTGGGTTTCACAGAACGTAACGCTGTACGCATTCAGGATATTTCTCAAATTCCCCGTATGATTGTATTGGACGCGTGTCAGCAGGGTACCCTTTTCAAGCCTAATTGAATCGGGTGAAGCGTTATGTATCAATAGTGCACAAATACCACTCTTAACCTCATATTCCCCAGGAAACAGATAGTATTCCTTGCCTTCGGGGCCCCGCAAAGAACCATTTACATAAACTCGTGCATCCAAGCTAGGACTGGCAATGACTTGGACAGCACGTAATGTGTTCGATGGTATTTCGATATTTTTACTCGCTATGAGATGCATTTTTAAATTCGAATTTCTTTTAAATGTAACTGCAGTAGGAGTTTTTGTAATAACTATATCCGGTCTTTCAGTAAAAGAATGTCCTAAAAGAACTGATTTGATCACGTAATCATCTACGACGTACAAATTTATTGTTTCTTCTATGCCCTGAATTTCGACAGAAACAATCGTTATACCAACCGGAGAAAACAAATTAGCGCCTGTACCCCTAAGAACGGGTAAGTTCACGGGCACTGTTATGTGCAATTTAAGTTCAATGGCTTTGCTAAGTTTTATGAGGGAGCACTGACTTCCTAAATCCAGATGACAATCTATCTCATAGCCATTGATTTTAATATTAATCATGTATTTTGCGGTTACTTTTTTTTTTTACTTATTTTTACTTTTATCTTGACTTGTATCTTTGTCAAGGTTCTTATTTATGTTTTTGTTTTTATAACAATGAGAAGACAAATGACCTATTTTATCACAAGTGATAGATTTTGCTGGGGGCTTGTCGCATTTAAAACTAGGATGCCCCATTTGGTCACAATTATAACACGTAATTCTCGAACTACTGGGTTTCGTGGGTATAAAACCTTTACGATCAGCTCGGTACCTAGAATTTGAATCGTGATTTTCTAGGTTATTTCCTACTTTAACGGTCTGGAAATATTTTAGAACTTGCTCTGGTTCAGAAAATTGTGCGGCCTGTGCACCCACTTTAATAACTCTGTCTTCAACGCCGTATAATAAGCAATCCACAGCCTGTCGCCCATAAATCTTACAACGATTTAACATATTAATTTTGGTATAATAATAATGCTCAAGGGATTCTCCATACTTAACTCTTGACTGTTTGCAAAATTGACAAAAAATTATCTAATATGGCATCTGTTGAATGTGTGCACTTAGATCGCTTGTAGGTAGGTAGTTGTAGTTCATCAGAGCCTAGTGACAAACTACGACTCCTCCTCCTCTCATACCTAGATCTTGACTTAGGATTATTCTTATCTCCTCTCCGCATATGCCGACGAGAACTTTTCTCGTTGAAACTGCCGTATTAATTAGTTTCAATACTGGGCAAACGACCTTGAACTCTTCTCGTAGGCGTGCGGAGGGCTCTCTCATCGCCACTTTGCGGTCGATGTATTCTGCGTTTTCGATGCTCTTCATCGGAATTGTCATGACTAACCTCGGTACAGCGCACCCGCGATACCCCTGGTTGCTCAGAAAACTGCCTCCACGTTTTAGCCTGACCCTCACGCCTGGGTCCTCCTGGCAAAGTTGCATAACTAGACTCACGGCGTCTCGGGCCTAGTGTTTCCCGCCCTGGCCCTCAAACCTGGGCACACCTGGGTCTAGACTTATAGTCTCAGCTTCTACTTCTTCCTGTCCGATCCATATCAATAACTGAAACTTACAGACTGCAGCTTAGTAAACCATAAATGATCTCAGTTTGTACAAGCACTAATCGCGTATTAAAATATATATATATAAATAAATAAACTAAACTTCTTCTAAACTGAAAACCGCCTTATACTTATTGCCTATTATGACTAACGAGGAATCGAATACGAAACAGTTGATCGATAATATTCAATATTATGCGTCTATTTTAAAAGAAAATTCTTGTAAACAAAATTTAATTTACTTTTTTTTAAAGTATCTCAAGATGCAAAATTAAAACTGAGAACGAAATATGAGACTGTTGATGAATTAATTACTGACATGAAAAAGGTATTATTATGAAAGAAAGCTGCAACAGCTATTCATAAAAAATTACAAATACCTAAACAAAATGAATCCTCAATTGAAGATTACGGGAAAAAAATTGCGGAATTATTTGTAGATCTTACGATTTTGCAATCCGACGGCGTTGAACAATGCTATAATATTTTAAAACCGATTAATGAAAAAATGGCTATCAAACAATTCGCCTACAGTTTGAGTACGCCGTAGGTTGAGTACCATTATTTCTGCCAGGAATTACAGCTCCTTGAAGGATGCTATACAAGCCACTCAAGATGAGGAGGTGTCGTCGGCCTTGGCATCAGGAGAAGTTATGGGTATGTATAGAAAGCCTTATAATTATTTTAATAATAGGAGTAGACCTAATATGCCCAGGAGCCAACGAGGTGGACGTAATTTTTCTTCATATAGAGGACAAAGCAGGGGTAGTGGCTACTGGCATCTACCTGCCACTCGAGGACAGGTCACCCGAGGACGAGCTGAGGGTCACAGAGTGTACAGAGGTAATTCTAATTTTTATAGAGGAAACCAAAGGATAAGAAATCAACATGATATTAATTTTATAAACCAAACGGAAAATACTGCTGAACCATCAACATCGAACCAGTTTTTTTGTGACTAATTCAAACCATTTCATATTGGCTAGTGATAGTAATTGTTATACCTTCTTAACATCATCTTTGCAACATAATAAAAAACATTATTTTCTCGTTGATTCAGGAGCGTCTTTTTCTGCAATTAAATATAAACATGTTCTAGAATGTTAGATACTAATTCATAAAGAGAGTGTAAAAATAAAAGGTTTAGGGGGAGAAGTTGAAGCAAAAGGATATATTTACTTACCTTTATGTTTAGGAAATTACATAAAATACATAAATTTTATGTATTTAATAACCTACCGATAGAAGCTCAAGGAATTTTGGGACGTGATTTTCTAAACACTTATAACGTTCAAACAGATTTTTATAAAAACAACTTAACATTCTACACAAATAAAACATCTTATTTTTTCCCAATAGTTAATAATTGATATTAACGTACCTGCGCGAAGCGAGTCCGTACATTTTATACAAATGTAATGAGGATTGTGTAGTTTTATCACAAGAAATAAATGAGGGTGTATTTTTGGCAAGCTCGGTTGCCACTCCGATTAATGGATTCATATCTATTAGAATACTTAACGTAACGGAAAATGATATTTTATTATCAGATATTAGTCCTAAAATAGAAAAACTCAAAATTTTCAATATTTGTGCATTTGAGAAACAATGCGACGAAAATGATGCAAATAGAGTAAAAAAGTTATTTTCTTCCATAAAATTGAACCATTTAAATGACGAGAACAAAAAACCATTGAGAATATTTGTGCTAAGTATGCAGATATTTTATATTTGCTAGGAGATAAATTGAATACTACAGATATTTACAGTCATAATATAAGTTTAAAACCTAATACAACTCCAGTATTTTCAAAACAATACAGATTGCCAATTTCTGAAAAAGATGAAATTCAACGTCAAATAAATAAAATGTTAGATGAGGGTATAATAGAACCGAGCAAAAGCGACTGGTCCAGCCCCATTTTGTTAGTTCCTAAAAAGTCTTATTTAACGGAAGATAAAAAGTGGCGTTTAGTGATTGATTATGGGAAGTTAAATAATTGTATAGAAGATGACAATTTCCCTTTACCAGATATAACTGAAATTTTTTAATCTTTAGCAGGCAGTATTTATTTCACGCATTTAGATTTACATCAAAGTTATTATAATATTAAATTAGATGAAAGTAGTAGAAAATACACAGCATTTTATGCAGGACAGTATCAGATGACCCGCATGCCAATGGGATTTAAAACTAGTCCAAGCTCTTTTTCTAGAATGACAACAATTGCAATGTCAGGTTTAAATTATGAAAAATGTTTGATATATTTAGACGACTTGATTGTTTTTGGAAGAAATTTAGAAAAACATAAAAAATTTGCAAGAATTTTTGAAAGGCTACGCGAAGTTAATTTAAGATTAAATCCTTACAAATGAGATTTTCTACGAAAAGAAATTCTGTATTTGAGGAATATAATTTCAAGTGATGGAATATTACTTGATCCTAATAAAGTAATAACTGTAAAAAACAATCCACAACCTAAAAATTCTGATGGAGCAAGAAGATTCGTAGCGTTTACTAACTATTATTGGAAGTTTATACCAAATTTCGCGGAAATCGTTAGTCCTTTAAATAAATTAAATAGAAAGCATGTTCTTTTTCAATGGATTGAAGAATGTCAGCAATCTTTAGAAACTTTAAAAGAACAGTTAATAGCCTCTCCTGTTTTACAATATCCAGACTTTAATAAAGGGAATCGTTTTATCATTCAAACAGATGTGTCGAATAATGCTATAGGTGCTATTTTATATAACGGAAATGGACGACCGGTAGCGTATGCTAGTAGAAGTTTAAACAAAGGTGAAAAGAATTATCCAGTTATAGAGAAAGAACTACTTGCAATTGTTTGGGCCGTGAATATTTTCGACCATTTTTATATGGACGACCTTTTAAAATACTTACGAACCACAAACCTTTAATGTACTTATTTAACATAAAAGACTCGTCAAGTAGACTTGTGAAGTTTCGATTAGAGGAGTACAATTTTAAAGTAGAGTACATAAAAGGTTCTGACAATGCAGCTGCAGATGTATTGTCAAGAATCAGTTCTGATGATTTGAAAGGGATGCATGAAAGGATTGTGAGTGTAATGACAAGAGCGCAAGCGAAAAAATTAAATGACTTTGACACACCCGTGGACAGTGCACACACTGACTTGCGGCCTGATCAACCAAAAGTCGTGAACACTTCCATAAAACCAAAAAATTCGATTGAATTAAGATTTATTAATAAGGTAAAGTTAACAAATTTAAGAAGTTCAAGAATTATAACAAATGAAAATAAGATATTTTGTTACGTGGAAAGTAAAAATATTTTGTATGTGAAATTTCTAAACTCTCAATCACAAATGCCGCGAGACGAATTTGTGAGGGAATTAGATAAATTTTGCAACATTGTTAATATAGATGAAATATGTATAATAAAAAAGAAAGGTAATAATATTTTTATTAAAAAATATTACAGGAGATAAATAATAATAAAGATAGGTCCGGACACTGAGTATGTATTATTAACGATGTTGAAATAATTGATAATAAAGATGATAGAAAAGTTATTTTAAACGATTTCCATCTCCTACCTAGCAGTGGCCATGCTGGTATGAGACTGATGTCGAACAATATAAAGAAATATTACTATTGGGTAGGAATTGATAACGATGTAAGAGAATTTTTAAGGCGTTGCGATAAATGTGAACGACAAAAATATTCATTGCCAGTTAAAGAGCCAATGGTGATTACGAGTACAGCAAGTACTGCATTTGAAAAGATATATTTAGATCTGGTTGATCCTTTAGATACAGATAGTGATAATTATTCTTATATTTTAACGCTGCAGTGCGAACTATCAAAATATGTTGAAGCATATCCTTTAGTTTCTAAAAAGTCAGAAGAAGTTGCACGAGTTTTTGTCAATAATTTTATTCTTAGGTATGGCGTTCCGAAAGAAATTGCAACCGACAGAGGGAAAGAGTTTATTTCGGAGAAATTTCAACAGGTATGTAAATTGTTTAACATCAACCAACTCAATTCTACAGCTTATCATCATCAGTCCATAGGTGCCTTAGAAGTAACAGATAAACATTTAAATGCGTTTTTACGTATTCAAACCGATAACCATCTGGAGACTTGGAGTAAGTGCCTACCTTTCTGGTGCTTGTCATATAATACTGCTGTACATATTGAAACTCAAATCACACCTTTTGAGTTAGTTTTTGGAAAAAAATGTTCACTTCCCAGCAGTGTAACAAAAGAATTGGAACCTCTTTATAATTTTGATAGCTACCCACACGAATTAAGGTATCGGTTGCAACTTTCTCAAAAGGAAGCGAGGAATAATCTAATAAAAAGTAAATCTAATAGAAAATTAAGATATGATAAATGTATTAATCCTGTATCATATAATCCAGGAGATTTAGTTTTAGTGAAAAATGAAACACCTAACAATAAGTTTGACAACGTGTCAGGTCACCAAGGTGTCAGGTCCATATACAGTTGTATGAGATACACTACCTAACGTAGAAATAATTAATAAGTACGATAAAAAAGATACGAATCATAAAAATCGTTCAAAACTTTATTTTACGTAAGACTTAATACAAAAAAAATGTTTTATTGTTTGAATTTTTTTTCTCAATAACAGCGGTGATGTGAAGGAGTTATTGTATGATGTGTTACTTATATTTATGCATATTTTATAATCTTTGTCATATGACATCTATTAAAATCACAAATAAACATAATAAACAATATCAAATAGAGTCAGTATTATTCGAGTACTCATGAGTTTTATTTGAACCTACTCGCACCTTAGAATGCCATGAGTTGCGAATTCAATATACGCTGCATAATCTTGCCCAGTATAGAGGTAATTGAGACGAGTCGATAATTACTAGGATTTGGGCACTACTCCATCGTTGAGATGGAGGCGGAACAGACGTGTCGGCACACCAGATCGTGTCCGTGCCTGTGTTGTTGACCGATTGTGCTCGAACGCTGGTGTTCCAGCAGAACCACTGGCTTTTTTCACGTCTCTGTTCGTTATGCGGATCTCGGGTATAGATGTGTCGCCGTGAGGTATTTGTGGTATACTTATTATAGTATTGTTGTATTTATATGTATATTTATAAAATATCTGAATGATTTTGATTTTGATGAAGCCTCTTCCACCTTAAAAGTTACCTTCAATCGATGTATTCATCGATGTAGTATTTTTTTATGTTAATAGCCGACAAACGCGCAGTCGTTCCACCTGATGGTAAGTGGTCACCGTCGCCCATGGACATCAAGAAGACCAAAGGTATCACTGGTGCGTTGTCGGCCAGGAAATGAGAAGATAAGAAAGAAAGTACTGGCTCTTAAGCCCACAGCCGTGTTCCGAGTCGTTTGGCGGCTGACTCAAGCAGGAGGGTGGTAGCTAACCAGGCAGGCTTCAGTGAAAGATCATAATACCAGTAATAATCGTAATGACTGAATAATAATAGTGATAATATAATCCTTACGAGAAGCTCTACCACCAAGCAGGCCGGCTTCTGTCGCCTCTTACGACACCCTGTTCTACCAGCATGTGATTGGGGGAAGTATTCTAGGCCACCCGACTACGGCCAAAATGCGTTTTATTCAGTTTCTTTAAAATATTTCTTTATGTAATTTAGGGACAGGATATTATAGGAGTAGGAAGGACTGACGTCACGCCATGACCCTCTGTGCAGCCGCCCGCACACTGTGTCACTAACGATTGATTTTGGTAGTTTATAATTTACAAATTAAAAAAGTACATATGAAAGTGAAATTATTTATAAATAAAACTGTCAACATCTTCATTTGCCTAAACTGTGTGTCGTTTTAAATATAGTAAGTGAATGTCAACACACCCATTATAAATTACAAGTAGCAAATTAGGGGACGGTACGACAGCAGCGGCATGTTCGTGTAAACACGCAGCGCTGAGCCCGCGTGTCCCGTGACCTACGTGGGCAACGCGCGGTCGCTATGAAACGTGTGTACGGAAATAAACCAACATGGTGGCGCGCGGCGGTGGTGGTGGCGGCGGTGGAATCGCAGTGGACAGCACTTCTATGGAAATCTACATCTTATATATTTCTGTGGAATTTAACGTTAATTGTGGAAACCTGACATTTTAAATAGAAAATTCAAGATAATAATCGGGCTCTAACGATTTTAAGAAATTCTGATTTAAAGAAACAGAAATGGGACGCTTGGATGCAATATTGCATTCTGCATAAAACGAAATTATAGTTCTGATAATTAATGATAATTATTATTTAGTTAGGGATTCCCCACACCTTTCTTCTCACGGAAGCTTGTGCGACTTATGTACTTCGAACGAGTCGCTCATATCATACTCGTAACCGACTGGTAACTCCAATGATCGGAAGGTCAGCTCGCAGGCTTTTATCATCATTAGCACGAGTAGGCGACGCGTGTCATCGCAATGCAAGCAAGAGGATACGAGATTAAACTGAGGAGGATATAGGATATATCAGGAGATAGGATATAATAGATTATAGTATTAACACGAGCGACAAACGATTGTAGTTTTATCGCTTGTCTGTGGTTGTGTTTAAGAACGTTTATTAGTATCGAAGTCGTTCTTGTAATGGAGTTTGAATATCACACGAAACTAATCTTCAGGCGACTCCAAAGAATTTCTGTTGCCGGTGAGTTACCGTCAACTACCGTGCCGTATCGTGTGGGCTGTGGGAATGGCAGCGCACCCGCACCGAGCTGATTGCGTGCCAATTCTCCCGAACTGTGTGCTCCCGCGCTGTGTCTCTATTGCGTCGTGAATGTGCTTCGTAACAAATTCCCGATGCCAGTTGCTACTCGCTTTTCCTACTTTTACAACCGTTTCGTTGGACGTACGCCATGCTTTCTAATATGACTGACGACAGTCAATTTATACACGAGTATAGTGAACTTTCTATAATTCCCACAAAACCTTTGCCATTGCATGTAAAATCGACTATGTCACAGCGCTTGAGTTTCTATATACTTACTTACTTAATTTAATATATTACATTATCTTTCGTTAACGGGGTTCTCATCTAGACTAGTTACATGTGATAGGTATGTGAATTTATTACACTACACTGTCTACTGAACCAACAAGTAGTAATGGCAAACGCAACATAGTATGTGTATATTGTATGCTATCTCACGGCACATTATTATCCAGGCGATATATAATGTTTGTGTTCGTGCTCACATATCTCTTCTGGCTTGACATAGTAAGAGACCGTTACGAGCTCATGCTTCTCCGGTTTGCGTCCAGGTGTCGTGGGTGCGATCCAGTGACCTGCAGATCCTGACGCACGCGGGTGCCGTATTCACGGCTGACTCCCGCGTCTCTTGCACCGAGGGCGCGGCTGCCCCTCCGGTGTCCCTCGATCCGTCCGCCGATGACCCGGAGGAGCCATTTGACATAACGGACGACATGACAAAGCTGACCGGCTCGGTCACACTGCACACGCTGCGCATCGCGCGGCTTCGTGTCAGTGACGCCGGCCGCTACGAATGCCAGGTCAACACCGAGCCCAAGATGAGTCTGTTTTTCAACCTCACCGTAGTAGGTAGGTACGCTCGTCCATTGCGGCAATATAATAAATAAAACGATATTTAAATGAGCTGTCGTCGTAATACTTGGTGTTTTTTTTAAGTTAATAACCGACAAACGAGCAGACGAGCCACTTGATGGTAAATGTTCACCTTCGCCCATGAACATCAACAAGACCAAATGTATTACTGATACGTTGTCAGCCAGGAAATCAGAAGAAGGTAAGAAAGAATGTTGTGTCTAAATGGCCTGTTGAACCAGTTGTGAAACATATTCACGCATCGAACCACGCCCGGAGAAGACGCGAGGCACTCGTTTTAGACACAAACATTGTTGGAATTTGTATTTTATTTTTGATTGTAGAATACGTTATTTATATTTAACAAATAGCATAACAATTCAGTCGAAAAAGCGCGAGTGGGTGAACGTTCATTAATTTTGTTGGCAGCTAGTAGGAAGAACTTAATGTGGCCAGTGGCCGCAGCGTGTCAGCTTGCCAGGTCTTCGGCCCCTCTGTCGATGATCATTTATCCAAATATTTTGTAACCGTTCGTATTTTCTACTGTTGTTTGTTTGAGGATCGGCTTTCGGAGTAAATAGAAGGAGTAATAAAATAAAAAAATATCATTTATCTTACATGTTGGATCATCTAACTTACTTAAAATTACTTATAAATTTGATGTAGATTATTATTAACTGTCCCATGGTAACCGTGTGAAACGCATGTACACCTGGTATTTAGCCTGCAAGAGAATGACATTATAAGGAAACACAGTCCCATTTTATTTAAATGTTAGATAAGTGTGGAGGTCTCGTTCCAGAGTCGGCGCTGCCTAAAGTGGTGGTATGGTCGGTGGGACACGACACGGTGCGGGGCGCGCGGGGCGGCGCGGCGCGGCTGGCGTGCGGCGCGCGCTACGAGCCGCCGGCCGCGCTGCCGGCGCCACGGATCACGTGGAAACACGCCGGACGAGACATTGACCCGCAGGTGAGTAACTAGTGAGCGTGATTGACATTTTGTTGAAGGGAGATACCCCTATAACACTTGCTAGAGTGACTCGAATACACCTACCGCCAACGAGGCTTAATTTCAAAGAAGTGAATGGCTATCTTGCATAAAACCACGTACAAACTGCAGTATAAATACTATGCTTTCAGAGAAGTTTTACCCTACCATTGAAGGTTGAAATCGGTGATTCTTATATATGCCGGTGTTCGTTCGTAGAGCGCACGCGGCGGCGTGTCGCTGGACTCCGAACGGTGGGCGGGCGGCGCTTCGTCGCGGCTGACGCTGGGCGCGTTGACGGCGGGGGATGCCGGCCGATACACGTGCAGCGCGGGCGGCGCTAGCGCCACGGTCACGTTGCAGGTGGGCGGGGACCGGGACCAGGACTACGTCGAACTCGGTATGATCATTTGAAGCATCATCATCAGCGCCCGGCACCGACCGCTCCGTGGGAGCGCGCGTTGACTAAAATAACCTCTGTGGACCTCGACTTGCCGATAACGAGCGAAATCTGTCAATAACAATAATATCTTTATTTTCCAATAAAAGTTGTACGGTTTCATAGTTCCAATCCCCGTCCACATATTTAATTTTCACTGTGATGCAGAAGAGTGTCTCCACCGGATGTTCGGGCTCTTAATAAAGTTTACAAATTTTATTTTTAAATTAAACTCGAATGTTATATACTATTCTTTAATCTTAAACTTAAGTCTAATCTAAACTTCAAGTTCAAGTTCAAAATGAAATCTTGAAAACTGACACGAAAATGATAGCCTTCCGAAGTTTAGCGCGATGTACTCGCACCAAACGACACAGGTGCACGTTCTGTCCCATGTAAACAATTATGTGCCAGATTTATTTAACTGCATATTAGCAAAAACGCATCAAATTTATTTATTTATTCGGGATAACAACAAATTACAAAAACATAAAAAAAAGCTTATATATCTAATAGATAGGTCAATAAATTAGTTACTCGGTGAGGCCAATTACAGTTATCCACATGAATGTTTACATTATTAAGTTTTAAATTTTAAATAAAAGCAACTTAGTTACAAAGGTTACACGATATATTCAAACCATTATACCAAAACAATGTTAAATGCTAGGTACCTGCCGGCAAGCAAACAATAAACCTCAGCGGCGTGCACAGGATTATGACACTGGGTATGCGGCGGAGTACTCGGTCACAAACACTTTTTCTTTTATAGATTTTTAGCATAGCCATAGCCACGCGACGGATCTCTAAGTAACTCTCTAACCATGCCAACAGAACAAGTCTTAGATGTACTACTATTCATGTACATCTTCTACGGCAACGCAGACAAAACAGCGATCGATCGTCGCGGCGGAAGAAATTCTAATAAGTAAAATAATAAGCTAAAATATTATGACTACTCACCTAGTCAACTTCAATTTTCACATATTCAAGGTTCCGGCTACTTGAGATTACTATATCACCTAATCACCTATCACCTAACACAAACCCCACAATCAAATAACATTTAAAAAAAATCAACAAACGCACTAGTAAAAGCAAATCACTACAATTATTATAGAAACTCAGTAATAAACTGTTAAATGTACACACTTTCAAATGTTAAAATTAAAAATCTTTTAAGAAATCTATATATATACTGGCGCAAACAAAATAGTAAACAATGCTTATCACATGAAAAAAGCAAAATGGCCTCCCGCAAAACACAAAACATTAGATATCTGTCTATGATTTTTATTCGGATTATAGGCAACAAACATTTCCGATTTACTCCCGACCAACTGCCGAACTTCCGTAGCCTGCCGCATGAGTCGCGGCTAACCACGGCTTTCGAATGCAAACGCACACACGTTTGCGAACTGTGCACGGACACCTAAATTTCTTTATATGTGTGAACAAAACTACTGCCGAACGCGATGACATGCCTTGGTACATTATTTTGCAACGCCGCTTGCTTGTCGCCAAACGTCTAGCAAACATAATGTTTGTGTGCTTGCAATTTATTAAATATTAGGCGTTTTTAAGTTATTATATTTTGTTTATTCATTTATTTACTATTAATTAAAGTCATCTAAAACGTACGAACGTTTTATTAAAATATCTGTGAATGGCAAGTAAAGCACTGCATTTCTGCCTACAAGAAGCGCACGCCCCTGATAAACCTACACAAATTAATCGTTGTCAATCGAACTAACAGCGAGGTACTCAAACGGTGCAAGCCACCGGCATCGGTGGCGCAAGCGCGAGCGGCTTGACAAAATCATATTGCGTTTCCATTGTCTTCGTGTCTTTAGGGTGGCGATCGCCGCGTCTGGTGAATGGTACTTAGTCTTGCAGCGAGGCTTGAGTGGTCGCCAGTATTTTATACGTTTGGAGACCAATGCAAGTCGACACTGACGCGTGTCGTACATATATTTTCGCAATTGTTTAAACATGGTTTTGTTTATCACATAACTAGCACCGCGTTTTAAGATTCACTTTAAGATAAGTTTAAACAGTTTTAAGATTCGCAACGAACGTGGAAGGGTTAATATATTCGTTAACGCCGCGATTCCCTATATAATATATATAAATGTTTCACAATAATTGTTTCCATTGCAGAGGACGTGGTCGGTGAGATGCAGCGCGATCAGGCGGTGGCGCGAGTGAGCGCGGCGGGCGCGCCGGTCGCCCCGCTGTGGGCAGCGTGGTCGTTGTGGTCCGCGGTGCTGTTGTCGCTAATAGCATTCGCCTCCACGTGACGTGACGCTCACGTCTCTTGCTGCTACTGACGCCCTACCTTTTCTGTATATTTTGTAAGCGCTAGTCGACAAGTGGAAGAAATCGTCACTAAGTTACGGGTTTAAAGACAATTGTTACTTATTAAACGCCAGAGATCCCCGACGCTGGGAATTCAGAATGCTGCGTGCGTCGGAACCACGCAATGGAGCGGTACGCAGTACTCACATTTCTCATCGAGCTGCAGCGTATGTACATACGTATGCATTGGCTGTTGCAGCAGCCGCGGGGATCGTGCGAGCCTCATGTTTTCCGTCAACCACCGGATCGATTAACATAGTTGTAGATGTATTATTTTAGCTATCTGTAAATATGTAAATACTGCCCTATTTTTCTTAGAAGTCCCTTGTAAATAAATACCGATAGCGACGAGTCGATGTTGTTTTCGTTCGATCGTGTCGCCTGATATTCGGCGGTGCTCGTGGGACAGCGAGTGCCTTCCGCACACTACATATCATGTATTAGGAATATGTCATTCGTCAGAAATAAACCTTGGGAACACGGGTTCACGTTATTAGGACAGCTTTCGGCGACCACGTCGGACGCCTCTGTTATGAGGAATTGAGTTACGTCGATGCAAATAACTAATTACAACTTGAATTTGAGGGCATGCGGCTACATTTAGACGCTGCGTCGCTAATTGCGGCGCGCGGCGCGGACGACGCGTACGGCGCGTACAGCACGACAACAAACAGTAGTGGAGCATACAAATAGTAGCGTTGAGCTGCGCTCATCTGACATTTCCACAAATAGAACCGAGCTATTTTTGGGTGACTTTTGGTTGACGATTGTGAACCGTGTGGGAGGGTCCTGCCACTTGGGACAACTAGTAAATAAACTACAATATACACACGCACGGTGCACCTACTGGTACACGAGGTTAGCTCGTGTCCGGCTCCGACCCCTCTATCAAGAGGGAGGTACGGTCGAAACCTGCCGGCGGGTGAGAACACTTCGCACATCTTTCAGAACTTTATGAAGGGCTCTCGATCACTTCCTCAGGTTTAATTTATCGAAACGACTGTTTATTGATATAATAACCACTTCATGTAATTATAAGTGATAACGTCAGTTAGCACGGGATAACGTAGTCTATCTGGTTATCCCGAGTTACGATCACTGTCGCTGCAGGTGAAGTACACATAACTCACCACGCGACTGGCTGTCGACGTTACGACAGGTGCCAGGTGCCAGGTGCCAGGTGTGTCGGGCAACAAATGTGCTGCAGTTCGGCAGAATTTTGTAACCATGAAAACTGTCTTTTTATAAATAAATAAAAAATAAACACTAGGTACCTCCTAATGATGATGATGATGAATTATCGAGAGTATAATATTGAGACGACGAGAGGTGGGGTGGAACGAGCTGCATTCATTCTAGAGCCCATGCCGACCTGCCTTCCTTGGGGTGAACCTTGCTAATATTGGAACTCGACCCCGATGAAACTAGCTATCTAGCTAGGTGGGCGGCGGGTTTCGGTTACGATGTCGGAGAATGAATTAACAACGAGTCGGTGACCGCACAACGGAGTCTCCTTTGTCGACGGTCTTTATGTGGTAGATTAGAGTATCCCGACAAAATTGCAATGCAATTTTTCGCGGGTGAAGCCATAGGGGGGTTGCTAGTGTTAATAGAGGTACATACGTACACAAGTACAACTTTTTCTTCTTAGCGAATGCAATTAATTTGTGACTCACAACACATAGTAGCAAAATATAATTGATAACTGAGATATAATTAAGAAAAGTCATTCTACAGAGTTATTTAAAAAATGTAAATCGAACAGGTATCTCTCTTTGGTTCTTGTGTAAAGCATTCACGGACGCAACTTGTCTCCAATCTCCCAAAACCCAATGTACCATCGGTAAGTAACGTTGTTCAAAGAGCATGTAACCATTACGATGCTCTTCCACGTTCCACAAAATCATGAATCACAAAAAACTAATGAACCTAATTATGTAAAGGTCAGACTAGACGATTTCTACTTTTGTTTATCGAAGTACTAAGTATCTATTAGACTATTAATTTGTACACTGCGTAACTTGAGTTATCGTGCAGGGCCGAGACATGAACAGATAGCAAAAGTTTCACCCGTCCGGCTCCAGGTGGTGTTTCTCATTCACCTTTCATTTTCAAGATCGTTCATGATTCGCTTCATGACCCGTTAGATATTATTAAATAATTCATTCTTATTAGTTTAATATGATTTTCTTTTGTTTAATCTCTAAAAAAATTTATTATTTTCTAGAGCATGAGTTCAGATGGAGCACGAAGTTTAGATAGCCCCCGTCTTCCCTAAGGGGGGTCGCGTCCGATGAAGGTTTAGAGGCCGTATAGCGAAAACCAATCCCGGGTGGTGTTTAGTGGGTAGGCCCCTAGGTTTATTGGGAGTCCCACGTAACCAGCGCAGCCGGCTGCGCCGGTATGCATGAGCATTCACCACCCCCCTCCCGCGCATCTCCGGAGGGTAACCCATTTCTCTTTGTTTGGGCGCAAAAAAAAATTAAGCTAAGTAGCTGAGATAATTTAAATAGGATGTTTTAAATAAAGAACAAGTCAAGTTCAAGGTCGTTCGTACACGTTCGAGCTACGAGACACGAGCGACATTCCCGAGTTTGATTTACATCACATCATTTACACGTAGATAGAAGACAACATGTTTGTTGAAGGTTCTTGGTTGCTAATTATATGTTATTTTGGGTAAATCCAAGTCTTATTGCATAAAAATATTCCTACTACCAGACTGTAGCACCAGGTTGCATGTTTGGCCGTTCTACCGTTTCGATTCAAAGAAGTAAAATTACTTAATGATAAATAATTTACTGAGGCGGAATTTGGACTCGTCAATTCTCGTTTGACATTTTCGGTTACATGAGAACACGAATAAAAACGGATAGCCATTTCAAAATATGCGTATGACGCCACTCGTCATCACCCGTTACATATACGTAACTCGCCTACATCAACTTTATTATTTCTGTCATCTGTTTCACTGTGTCTTGACATTTATACTTTTTTTGGAAAGGCCTATAGCATATAAAGTTAAATATCGGCTCTTTTAGGAATATTTGGTGTTAACAACATAGTAATATAATTACTAATCATTTCAAAATTCTCAAATTTGTTTATGAAAATAAAAAACCTAGAGTAACAAAAATATGTTGATGACGAGGTCCGCGTTGTAATATGCGTTGTGCCAATTAGGGATGTTATGGATATGAAATTTCATATCCGGATATGGATACGGATATATGAATAATATTTAACCGGTTTCGGTTACGGTTATGGATATGAAATTATTTCGGATTATCCCATTGTTTCGAATAATTTTAGTAATGGATATTAGATGATTTATAACTTGGAAAATGAATATATTTACAAAGTTTAACTTTGTTTCTAGGTTTTATGTGGTATCCAAAACCAAAACATCCCTGGTGCCAACGGATAAAAGAACGCATCTGTTGCCTCACGTCCGGCGCCAAACTGAAGTGTGTGAAGTTCGAGTAAAATATATAAAACTTTAAAAGATTGTATTAAATTATTCTTGACGGTTACAATATGTATAAAATAAGTTACAAAAACTGTAAGTATAAGTACATAAATATAAATAAAGTAAATATAAATCACTCCGTAAGATGGTATTGGTTCGTAGATAGGTCCGTCATTTTTCCGGCGTGCAGCGTGCTGAGGTTTCGGAGGGCGCACGAGGCGATCGGGCTATACGGCGCACTGTGGATTATGGTAGTACAAGGCCTGATCATAAATACATTTTAGAAATGTTGCAAATTGCACATGTTTTCACGCACGTTTTATGCAGTTAGCACTGTTATTAAAGAATTATGACGTTGGGAACTGACGTTATGAAAATTCTTTAAAATTCGACTCCAAAATTATAAACTTTCAGAGTTAAATTTTGAGTACTAATTCCAAAAAACGTCATATATTGTGATACATATTCAGAAAGGCAATTTATTGTAGATTTAGTATTTAATATTAGTGTTAAATTTTTATGAATAATATTCTCACGAATAATTTTTATCATGAAATGCAAGAAAAAAGCATGTTTACCAATTTCGGCGAGACTTTTAACAGTTATCCAAGCTTCCCCAAGCTCTAAATTTTATTTTATCTTATGCATATATTACCAGTATTGAATATAATAAGAAAATTAGCTGCGGTTATTTGCGGTCTTGGAAGTTATCGGACATACTACGTCACAACGCAACGCAACGCAACGCTTCAAAATGTAATTTCATGGGAACTCAATAGATAACGGATTCCTTTGGTTTTTGTGGTAATATTTACCATTTATATTTTATATTGTGTTGACATCATTTTGCACTCCTGATGTGGTAACTCATGCAAAATAAAAGTGGTAAATGGTGCACACTACCCAATTAATTATAGTATATAAAATATGGTTTCAAAAACGTCTTCACAATTGTTATTGTACGTTATTAGCTTACGATACATTAAATATTCAATAGAACAATAAGTTCTTTTACGTGTTCAAGACGTGAAATACTTCTTTACTATATTGAATTGAATTTACTAAATTGATAATTTGCAGCCATCTTTAGTTAACAGATGCGGTGAAGGAATACAGGTGAAACATCAACTTTTCCTTACTATGATAGACGGAAAGGTAGCTCAGGTATTAACTGACACTCCGTCAGGTTCAACATGTACTATATGTGGTGCTACTCCACGTCTCATGAGCGATATAGAGAAAGTAACAGCGAGGCCAGAAAACGAAAATTGTTTTCAATAGATTATCGACGTTATATGCCTGGATTAGGTGTATGGAAATTATTTTACACATTTCATACAAACTTTCATTTGAAAAGTGGTCAGCGACGACTGACGAAAATAAACGTATGAAACAGGAAAAAAAGTATTCTGCAAAAACGATTTCGTGACGAGTTGCGTTTAATTATAGATAAACCACGGCAAGTAAGCGGCAACTCCAATGATGGTAATACAGCAAGGAGGTTTTTTTACAATACCCTGCTGAAATAACAGGTATTGATGAAATACTGATACGCAGACTGTATATAATTTTACAAGTTTGTCGTCGGGTATAATGATTGATGCTCAAAAATTTGGCGCTTATGCTTTACAGACGGCAAGAATATATGTTAGCAAATACAACTGGTATTATATGCCATCATCAGTACACAACATTTTGATACATGGAGAAAGTGTCATACGACATTTTGCTGTGTTACCAATTGGTCAGCTGTAAGAAGAAGCGCAAGAGTCACGGAATAAAGACTACAAAAATTTTTGACTCCATCATGCCAGAAAATGCCAGAAAAATGAGGTCTGCAACAAACGAAGACGTATTGCATACATTACTGTATACCTCGGACCCCTACATAACAAGTATTAGGAAACCATATATAAATAATATATTAAGGAAATAGACGAAGCTACTCTACTTCTTCTGAAAGTGACAGAACTCATCTCGGACCCTGAGATTGTTTAAATATACCTACAAAATTTATACTGTTATGATTTTAATGTTTGTTTACCGTAGATATAAATATACAATGTGCCTCTTATTTTTAGCGATAAGTTATTACTAAATATGATTTTAATAAGCTTTAGCCTTTATATGTTTAAAATATACATATTAAAAATATATGTCAAACTGAACTGTGTCTTATATTTTTTTATTCATTCCCTTTTATTTATTAAGCCATACTAAAACAGACAATTACCGAAACTAAAATATTAATAGGGATTTTTCAACGAAATGTTTTTAAGCAAATTTTTTTTGGTAGTGCTTTTTCTTTTTGTATTTCATTTTTGTATATATGTATATTTTGTAAATAATTCCTTAGAAAATATTCCTCTTTTTATTCTATATAAAATGTCTGTTTGTTTATGAAATGTACGAAATGTTAATTTAAACTCAAGTAAAGCTGCGAGCAAAACTTAGTTTTCAATAATAAAATAACATATATAATTCACATACTATCTACTACGTCTATGCAAAATTTCAAGTTTGTATCTATAGAAATAAGAAAGTTATAGATTTATGATCAGCAAACGACACATATTTTCTATAGTGCGGCGTTCAGCGCGCAGAGAAATAGAGACGATTTTTATGGATTTATGACATGAAATGTTTTTGTAGACTTATGTATTTTTTTAATACGCTTTTATTAGCTCGGGTTGTATCTATGTATGTATGTATGTAACGGAATCTTTGAGCTTAATTTTCACTGGTTTCTAAAAGTCTGATCAACTTGAAACTTTGCACACATATCAAGGGCCGATGACAATGCAATAATTTGATAACAGTTTCCCATTATCCTTATTAGGACGGCCAGGATTCATAAATTCTTTTTATTTAGATCCTCTGTAGGAGAGTGAGAAAGATAGAGCTAGCGCGCGATCTGCGCATGCCACTTCCAGTCAGAGTTACTCTTACTGATTTCTGGAGTCTACGACTTACTCTTTCGAACTTGCTCGGGGACGCGGTATTGCTCAACGGGGACCAAAATGTCTTTAGGATAGTTGCATTCTAACCTTGTTTATTCCTTACACATGCGTGGGTACTAATAAGTCTCATAAACGCAAGTTACTCTATTTAATATTGATATAAGATGTTATATAATAACCGTGATTTATAAAAGCTTCTTATTAATTACAATAAAATAATGAGAACATAAATTTTGAAATTATTTTACAGAACAAAATTCGACAAGTAAATAAGATATTTATCGTGATCAAAATCTTTTAATTAATAATTTTATTGATAAACGTACAATCAACGAAAATGAATTAAAATAAATAATAGTTTAAAATAAATAATAGTTTAAAAAAACTAAAAAAACACGCTTTTATTGCTAATTGAACTAAAAACTGGAAAATAAATAATAGTTTAAAAAAACTAAAAAAACACGCTTTTATTGCTAATTGAACTAAAAAGTAGAAAATAATTTTTAATTACAAAGAGTTTTTATTACAGTAGTAGAAGGTCGGACAATCAATCATAATTAATTACCTCAAATAAACATATAATAAAATATAATAAAATTTAAGTTATTAACAAAATAATTCAAATCAAAGTAAAAAGCGTGAAAAAAAAAAGATCTAGAAGCCCGGAAATCGATATAAATAGCGGGTAGGGTCGGCCACAGGGCATTCGGTTTCCGGATACGAAGTGAAGAGTTCTCTCTCACTACGAAGCGCATATCTGCGATCTACGAGTGTAACTGTGACTGTGAAGTGGGTGTGAAGTAAAATAAAGTCTCTGCGGAACTATTGTGGGATTTTACGAGCCTACAGATCTTGACACGTAACAATATTTTGTGAACGCATTATACTAATCATTAATCGTTTCGACTAACAATGTAAAAAATCACTTATAATTCCTTTTATTGCTACAAAATTTCAAAGGTTTTGTTTAATTATTTAACTAGGCACACAAATAAAAAACGGTGAGTAATTATTATGATGTATTTAAAAAAACAGTCTAATCTTTGTACTACGTTTCAGAGAGATCAAAAATTCTAGTGTTTTAAACATTAAAAAAAATAATAATAATAAAAATGAAACTTTCTGCGACTAAAATAATAATAAAGTATATAAAAATATAGAAAAATGTACACTATATGTTTTTGGCACAGATAACCCTTCTACTTTGTCTTCTCCACACATATTTTTTGGCATTTATAGCACGTAGTTTTGGTCGTCCGATTATTCTTATAAGAACGAAAACTACATATCTTTCATTTCCTGTGCTCCGGCGTATTGCTAGGCCGAAGAACATTTTCTCCTGAACATCCCGGTGTCAAATCTTGAATAAGTTTAAGCTCTAAGTTTTTTAAATAACCACAACAACTGAAACATGTCATGATAAGGTGTCACCCATCAATCATCCAGTAATTACAAAACACTTCATATGCGCACCACGTACCCATTTTCATGCATTCATACTTTGCAAGATTAACATTATGTTCTGCACAGTAACCGAACTTCGGCGAGTTTCGGCAACTGTCAAAACTCTAATAAAAAATTAGAAATTACCAAATAGTACAGGTCATAAGATATTCAACTCTGGCGGGTATAATAACGAATCAAATACATTTTTGTGTACTTTATCCAAAAGTAAGTATATTAAGCTTTCCTAAATAGTTATAATATTTGCATATTATAACTATTATATCATTATGTTGCTAAAAAATTGAAACTGAAATATTAAAAATTGAAAATAAGTTTTAAAATTTTCTTCGTTCCCTCAATATTATCGTAATGGTAATATTGAATGGAAGTATTGTAATAAGGCAGTGCTTCTCAACCTTGTTTCGTTCCCGTACCCCTTAATGAAACTTTACATTTAAAAATGCCTTGCTAACTCCATACCTACTCCTAAAAATGTGTCTCGTGTCTCTTAAGGTCAAGCACCTTAGTAAGTTATTACTAATAAAGTTAAAAAAGTTAAGTTTAAGTTTTTTTTAAGTTTTAAACTATGTTCGCGCCAATAGTGGCATTACTTCATGAATGCATTTGCCTGTTCCCGCCAAAATTATTATAAGTTCAATCGCACCTCGCGATTTAATCTTTATTTTCTATTAAAGCGCGGCAAATCATCCCTTCGCTTTTTAAACTCCTTTCCTCCCTCTATTTCTGGCAAATGCACTTTTATATAGCGGGTTCTCTAGCACTCAGCCGAGTTGGAAATGAGAAGCAATGAAAAAAGCTCGCCGATCTCGAATGCAATACACACCTACCAACAAATATTTATATAACTTCGCAAATACATACATATATTATAAACCACACTCGACCAATACATTCGACTTGAATTAAATATCACCGTATAACCGCTCCCGCTAAATAGCTCTCGCAACCAAAGTTATTGTGAAGTGTAATAGTGAATCTCAAATTCTCCACGGCATACCTTCTTATGAGAAGTTAAGAAGAAAGGAAGATTGGAGACAAGGAGCAGCCGCCTAGCCGACGACGCAGCTAATACGAGTACCGTACCGACCCTGCAGACCAGGTTAGTGCACTTGCCAAAAATCCGAACATCTTTTTACTTTTTCTTCCACAACTACGCAATCTACAGTCCATAAATCGATTTTCCATCCTCATTTGATTCTCAGTAAATTATACTGTTTATAGTGACATAAAACGCCCGCATGAACCGGCTACAGTTACAAAGACTGCTTCGCATTCACACCAAACTACATATTGTAGATATAATACATTATAATTATGTTTATATAACTGTTTTAACGGTTTGTTCGCCATTACCTATATTATTTTCACGTATCTGCAACTATACCCCGTGTACGCTCGTGTACCACAGGTTGGGAATCGCTAATATAAGGTATAACACATGGCACTCTCGCAAATTTTCGAAATTACATTGATGGCATGTAAACGCCTCAGTTTCCCCATAGTGCGCCGTCCGGCCCGCACAGATGTCGTGTCGCCGCCGCGTAGCTATACTTTCATCAACGTATACGTTACATACCGGCGGTATAAAAGACTTTGGACTTATACGTCATGTTTACTCGCGCAAGAGCGCTCGCCCGGTTACGTCGCGCGATGATCACTTTGGCCTTTGTGCTTGTAGCCCTCGTGGCCGCCTACATTTACAATATCAGGACTTTTAAGTATTGGAAGCAGAGGGGAGTCAAAGGCGATAAACCCATCCCGCTGTTCGGGACTAATCTATCTAACTACCTAGTGTGGAAAAGTGCGACGGAAATTACCGTAGACCTGTACTGGAAGTATCCGAACGAGAAGGTCATCGGGGCATTCAGAGGAACGAAGCGCGAATTAGTCATCAGGGACCCAGATATAGTCAGGCAAATATTGACCGTTGACTTCAACTATTTTTACCCACGAGGCCTGATCGACTCAAAGTTTGCAATGGAGCCGATACTTCGCAACCCGCTTTTCGCGGACGGGGACTTGTGGCGGCTGCTGCGGCAGCGCATGACGCCGGCTTTCTCGAGCGGCAAGCTGCGCGCCATGTTCCCGCTGATCGTAGAACGTGCTGAGCGTCTGCAGGCGCGTGCGATGGCCGCCGCCGTCGCCGGGATTGCGCTCGACGCGCGCGACCTGATGGCGCGATACACCACCGATTTTATTGGCGCCTGCGGCTTTGGCCTCGATGCAGACTCTTTGAGCGACGAAAATTCCGCATTTCGGCAGCTCGGGAGGAACATACTCGACACGGGTCCCGTTAATACAGTGAAAGCAATCTTAAAGGAATTATTCCCCATGTTGTTTAAGCACATGAAGCTTCTAGGAAGGGTAGAAAAAGAGATCGTCGCTCTCGTTAAGCAAATATTGGAAGAGCGAAAACACGAGCCTTCTAGTAGGAACGATTTCATTGATTTATTGATCGAGTGTAAAAAAAGGGGAAAGTTAACTGGAGAATCCATAGAAAAAAAGAAACCAGACGGTACTCCCGAGATCGTGGAATTTGACATGGATGAACCTTTGATGGCAGCTCAAGTGTTCTTTTTCTTTGCCGCCGGGTTCGAAACGTCATCGTCGGCCACCAGCTACACGCTTCATCAGCTGGCATTCCATCCAGAAGTTCAGAAAAAAGTGCAGGATGACGTCGACCGAGTACTCGCGAAACATGATAATAAGCTGTGCTATGACGCCATCACAGAGATGAGTTACTTAACGTGGGCGTTCAAGGAGAGTCTACGGATATTTCCGTCGCCCGGGTTCCTGATTAGGGAGAGCGCGCATCCTTACACATTCAAGGACCTCAATTTGTCTATAGACAAGGGAGTAACCGTGTTAATCCCGCTGCAGGCGCTGCACAACGATCCACAGTATTTCGATGACCCCCACGAGTTCCGCCCCGAGCGGTTCGATCCGGACCAATGGAAACTGGAGAACAAGTTTGTTTATCTACCATTCGGCGCTGGACCTCGCACTTGTATCGGTCAGTTAATAGTTATAATACTGAGATAATTTTAAATTATGACAAATGAGCAACAACTAACTGTATGTTTTCCGACACACAATACACGTGTGATAATAATATTACTAATATTAGAATAATTGTTTATCAGCATATGTATTTAAGCATAATATCATCTAAAAATGATACTTGACATTATTCAATAATGTGACACGAAAATATATCTATACACGTCGTATAATACTATTTCGGAGTCGATTCTTGGTGCAATCATAAAATGTGTAATTTTGTTTACATTGTTTGTTGAATATATTTTAGGCGAGCGGTTGGGTCTGATGCAGTCGTTAGCGGGACTGGCGGCTGTGCTGTCGCGGTTCTCTGTGTCGCCGGCGCCGCAAACGCTGCGCCACCCGCGCGTCAACCCCGCCTCCGACATCGTGCAGAGTATCAAAGGAGGACTGCCACTACTTTTCAAGGAAAGATCTAAGCCGGTGCATTCAATGTGAACCGACTCAAGCAAGTTCAACTATTTATATATTATGTGCCATAAGCCACAAGGACACATGTTACGGCTTTTGTGTTATATTGCAACTACATAGTATGTTTCAACTAACAACAATTTCAGTAATTATTATTATCGAAAGGTAATGTGCAACAAAATTCCAAAATACCTGTTTGAAAACCTCAACTGGATTAAGCATATTTCTCATCGAAGCGCGCGCTCGGCCACACGTAAACTTTTACAGACACCAATAGAAAGAAAGACAGCGGCAGATATAGCGGCTGTTTCAAATTTGAAGCAGCAAGAATATGATATGACTTGCCACCCCAGTGAGAAAACAGACATCTACTAAATGGTTTAAAGTCAAATATTAATCGGGGTTAATAAAAAAACAACTTACTGCAGAAAATTTAAAATATTCCCTGTCTTAAACATCTAAAGTTAAATGATTTTATTCCGATTATGTAATTAATTTTATGTCTTACACACACAAACAGTGTTTATTTTGTAGTTTTTTAATTTATTATAATTTTTATATGTATCGTCTTTGTTACAAATTAACAACTGGTAATGGGAGAATCCAGGATAACCCCAACACCCGTGTCACAGCTGACTGAGTGGGTGAAAAACAGCGCTGCACATGACTAAACCTTTTGCATTATTACTAAATAAGTTTATTTTTATTATCAGAGATTTTTATCTTGTATTTTGAGTATTAATAAAATTTTTTATTGTTATTATTATTATTATTTTAATCATTTAGTGAGTTCAGAAATTTTGTGAAACAATGTTCTAGAGATCAAATTCATCATCAAATTGTAAAAAATACGTAATTAAGTAATAAGTGCATTGTTGTAGCCGAAATGCACACGGAGGTAACTATAATAGTTCACTTGTAAAGTGCTTAAGACAAAGAAGGAAAGAGAGACTATGGTGGAACGTATGAGTCTCACACTTCGGGCAGTGTCCGAATGGGGCGATGCCAATCCTGTGAGATTCAACGCCACAAAAACACCTTGGTTCTCACTTTTCGGAACGTATCCTTGGAATACACTGACCATCTTCAATTGTTGGAAGTTGAAGTTTCGTCGAACCTCAACTTTGGTCGGTTCATCGAGTCTGAGGCTAAAGCGGCTGCAAGGAAACTGGGGTCCTTGCGAAGGTAAGGCGGTACTTCACACCGAATCAGTTTTTAACCCTGTGTAAAGCTCAGGTTCGATCATGTGTGGAGCACTTTTGTCACATTTGGGCTGGTGCTGTCAAATATCAATTATCCGCATTGGACTCTATGGAGAGGCGTGCAAAGAGGTTCATGGTGACCTAGAACTGGTTGAAACTAATCTCCGAAGCCTTTCGGTCTTCTATAAGGTACATTTTGGAGAGTGTGACAGGAATTGTTCGAATTAATTCCCCCATCGCCGTTCCTTCATCGGATAACTCGACGTACGGCAGGTATCCACTCTTACGTAGTGAACGTACCACCTGCACGGAAGAAGCGGTTTGCGTCCTCATTCATTATGCGCACTGCAAAGGAATGGAATAACTTGCCCGCTTTGGTGTTCCCGGCTACTTGCGATATGGAAGTCTTCAAGAAAAGAGTGAATATACTATTATAAGTTAGTGCGTTCAACCTTAGACTTCACTTTGTAGACTTTGTAAGGCATTAACTTATTTTATGTAAAAAAAATCTAGAACTATTAAATGACGCCTATGCTCTAATTTAGATAATTACGCAACAACGTTAAACGAACGTAAATATAATTCGTTCAAACACCAAGTGTCGTTACCGTCCTTGATCACATCAATATTTAACATTCGTTAACTGAACGGATTTCAATTCCGTATGAACGAATCCACTAGTACAAATCATAACCCACCATTATAAATTAATAAATAATTTGATGAGGTATCTGTTAGGTAACCATGTTGACAGTAATCATGTGTGAAAATGTTGTTATATTATTGAAATTGCACGTAACTTACAAACGACCTTCAATGAGTGATTGTGAAAAAACAACTGTCATTTTTATTCCACATATATATTTTTTCTTTCGTTTTTCAATCCCACACCGGTGTCGGTGATGTGTTCTTAATAGATTCTACAACCCTGCCACTGTTACCTGTTGCGTTACAAAGGGTTTTTGGTTGTTGGTAATCTAATATAAAGTTCACCCACAAAAATTCCGCCCGTGAATCATTATACTCGCATTCTAATCACTGAAGGCCACGGTTTCTATAAATAATAAAGCGGGTACCCACGGTTATTTGTGTTCGCCCACTTAATTGATTTTATCTCTGGTTTGTTTTGTTGCGTGTGGTTCGAACTGGTTTTGCTTCATCTATCGTCCGTGTGTTATACACACAATTGTATTTATCACATAATCTTAAATTCGACTCCCCCATTCCTCAGTCCGGTTTTCACCAGAAGCTCAACATTTTTATTTATGTCACATAATATGCTTTGGGTAACCTAAATTACGGATTTTTATCAACTCGATAGGTCAAGTTGATGACGTGCGGTCAGACACAGATGTGGCGCCCTATAGCTGTAGATGATTGTGAAAATGTTTATAAAATGCTTAGCAAAGGTTAGGAGGATATTTACTGTACAAGTCATGCATTTATTTCCCTTCGAATAGTATGTGGCTGGTAATTACAACCACCTAAATCAATAGTTATGTTTATTTACTATTACGTGTTATTATTATTGAAACATGTTTAAACAGAAGCTATGGAAGGTTATATCTGGATTTGTGAGTATCGATACGCGTTTAAAATTTAATACTTTGATCACTTTTATATTTTAATATATGTAATAATATTGCTCGCACCCCTGTACCGAACGTCCTCACTTTCCATTCCCACCGTTATTTCTATTTCGTTTTTCCCATATTCACAAACAACAAACTATAAACATAAACAATGGATTTTGTGAACATATCACAGCATCATCATTCAACTTTAAACAATTACACGTCTGTTTTGGGAGGCGCACGGGCAGCCGCGAATATGCTAGTCACAAAGATTAGCCGATCGTTGGCTTTTCCTACATGTGATCCTACCGTGTTACAATTGCAGGAGGAATTCCTAGCATTTAAAAATATAGAAACTGAAACGATGAATCTCTATGAATTACGATGAATCAAGTTTGTTACATTGGCAGCGTTACCGACGCTGTTGACGTGTGCAGTTGTCAGGAAATGTTATAGTTCAATGGAGTTTCTGTTGACCCGAAAATCGATCTTGAGCTGAAGATTCCCGACCACTGTCACACTAACATCTGTCTCACATATACTCAATTCTCAATTCATAAAGGAACGTCACCGCCTCGCCGTCGATGGAAAGGAAAATATACCTACCTATGCTACGCTTTTTGTATTTAAATATTGTTCCGTAATATCTAAGTTAATTTTCATTCGGGTAATACATTCGATGTAAATAAGTGTTATGCGTTAATTCGGGTTCTACCCTCCTGTTTTCTCGTTTTTTCGTGTGCGAGCGCCATTGGCTCCGCGGTCTGCAGTCGTTCGCGGTCAAGTACGGTACACGAGCTGTACGTGGCTTTTTCGTTGTTTTTAATTTACTGATTCGATGGTGCAACCCTTATATATCGTCGTGATTTCGTCTTTGGAACCTTTGGATGTGACTACGTGAAGTTGGAATATTGTCAGCGTGAACACAGAAGACACAATACCATCTCGGCGCCGGACACCAGACCAGGCGGTACAATCTTAGTATTAAAAGTCAATTTGATATGTGGCTTTTTAAATTGTCTGTATAATATTTACACGGTGTTGAGGAAAAAAACCAGAGTTCGCTAGTGGGTTGATTATACGACATATTTTTATAGAATAATTGTATTAGATTAATATACTTTTGACTAAGGCGGGTTAACTAAATGTTGGCGGGTTGACTAAATAATAACTTTACAGTGTTGCCATAAATAAATATTTTTACCAAAATCTACGCAAAAGCAAGCAAATAGCTTAGAAGTAACATTTTAATATTAATGTAAATATTGACTTTTTATGCATCTTACAATAATCAAAAGCATAATGAAGATGTGAATACTATTTTAAATAGGTATTTTTTTTGAATTCTCCTAATTTGGAATATAAATCGTGTAGGTAATCGAGAAAGCTAGATGGCAAGTATAATGACATTGACAAGACTAGTCCAAAGTGACAAGGGAAAATTTGTGTTCAAAATTTTAAAGTCGATGCACATATTACACTTGTTGCTGTTTATGTGATTTGAGACAGTACTCTATATTTAGTGTGTTTTAGTTATAGTTTTTGAGATAGGACTCCAATAATCATTATTTCATTTGCGGTGCTGTACTGCGCTGTGGTGTTTCTCTGAAAACAACAGATATGTCTACCAAGAACCAATACTGTATTCCCGAATGCTTTAATAGTGGTATAAAAGTATACATAAAATAATTAGCGGAAAAAGAAATGTAAATTACGCCAATGATCCTTTGTCACTATATTATAAATATTATTATATTAAACATTACAGGAAAAAATAATACAAAATTTTATTTCGTAACATCCGACTCCATTATCACAACATCTAAGTACTTAACACTATTAAAATATTAACTTAAATCTACTTAATATTTATTATTCGACAAATTTGGTGTTAAGTACTTATTTGTTACAAAAATTAAAATTGTGAAACCTAACTATGGATGTCATCAATAAAATGTAGTAGTTTAGTGGAGAAAATACAGATGGAGCCACTAAACCTATTCCCGTTTAAGCGGCCAAGATTGGTCTCTCAGTATATAAAAATGTACTCTGTGCACCAGACGTCACGCATCGGGATTAAGGTTGGTGGATTCCCTTTTTGGTGTGTGCATTTTTTATGTCGATTGTATTGCCCAGAAAGGGACGTGCAAGCCCTATCCTATACAGTCCACTATTCGCCTAAGAACCTATATTTTGGGCTCTCGGGCTCGAACAAACAAATACTCGACTACGAGTATTACAAGTATTACCCGGCGAAACAAGAATCTCCCTAACAAATATTTATATCAAGTTATCATAAAAACTGTAATTGTTACCTAACTAAGTAGTTATAGCGAAGTTGAGGAAGTTTCAGAATGATGGGGTGGTAGTCTATGTCAGAAATACTCTAAAACCAAAAGTTAAGGAAGTGAACTTAGCTCATCAGTCGTGTATTCAACTGGATGTACTGAATCATATTATATTATTTATTTACCGATCCCCGTCTAACACTAACGCTGATAGTTTCATCAACTCACTAGACACTCAGTTAAATAGTTTGACTTCACAGAAAAGTATTATAATAGCAGGGAACATAAACATTAATATAAAGACAAAACATACAGAACTGTCTTATGAATACAATGATCGAGTAAATTACTTAAATATGTTATCATCTCACGGTATACTTCCCGGGCTTAGCTTACCAACAAGAGAGAAAAATTGCCAGGATCATTTTATGTTTAAAATAAATAAATAAAAAGGTTTCTGCAGATATTTGCTATTTTAAGTACGTCTATCACAGATCACTATACTACAATAAATCCTTAACTTTGTCAATAATTAGGAACAATATAAAATCTAACAAAATTAAATCTACTGTAGACTATGATAATGCGTTAACCCATATACGGGGTTCAAAACCTGAAACAATTATTATTGTATGAGGATCCAAACTTGCTTGCTGATACACTTATACAAAAGTTAATGGAATTCTTAAAAATCTACACAACTATTAAAAAGATCCCTAGCAATCTATGAACTATTAAGCCTTGGATCACACCGGGCATTTTACGCTGCATAAAACATCGAAATAAAAATTGAAAATATCCGCACAATGTGATGCTAAAAATAAGTTACATGTGCTACAGAAATTACTGTAATGATCTCTTAAAAAAACTAACACGAAAATATGAAAGAAAATTGCATGCCAAGTCAATTATAAATAATAAACTAAAGTGGAAAAATATAAAAACTATAACGTATTGTAATGAAACTCAAAGTCATTGCACAGAGCTGTTAAATGTGAAATAATCTCCTGTAAAATCAACTAATTATATCAATGATTACTTTTCGAATATTGGTAAGCAATTAACCCAACTAATTAAAAGAAGTGGAATAAAACTACTTCACGATGTTGCCTTGCCTTCGCAGCCTAACTCCTGTGTACTCTTAGACATCGATGTGAATGAGGTAGGGAGCAAATTAATGAGCCTAAAATCGGATAGTGCTCCCGGGTGGGATGATATATCTACAAGATTTTTAAAGCACCCTAAGCATGAAGTAGTAGCCATCATAGATCATCTCGCTAACATATGCTTTAAGAAGGGTATCTTCACAAACCGATTAAAAAAATTCACCACAATTTCGATATATAAGGGAGGGAACATAGATAAAGTCAGCAACTATAGACCCATATCAATATTACCAGCTATATTAAAAATACTTGAAAAATTATTAAACACCAGACTCTTAAAATACTTCAAATATATATTATCCCCCTCTCAATTTGGCTTTAAGTTTGGTATATCTTGCGAGGTTGCTTCTCTAATGTCCTCAATAGTAGAACAGTTACAAGAGTTAAAAATGCCTCACTATATTCTTAGATCTGATGAAAGCTTTTAACACTGTTTCTGTCCCAGTCCTTATATACAATCTGTATAAGGTTGGAATTCGCGGTATCTCACTTAATCTTTTTAAAGACCACCTCTCAAATAGGAAGCAGCGAGTACAACTCTGCCAGTATACTAGTGATGACGCAGATGTTACATATGGAGTGCCTCAAGGAAGTGTTCTGGAGCTCTTCCTATTCTTAGTATATACATATGTGGATTTACGCAACTTAAAAATGAAAAAGGCAGAAATAATTTTTTTATGCCGATGATACAGAGGTATTGTTTATACAGGAAGACTTGGCAAGAGGTTAAGTAGCGAGCTGAATCAGGAATATCACAAGTGTTTAGTTGGCTAAATAATATTCTGCTCACCCTAAACACAATAAAAACTAACTATATTTGCTTTAGTATCTCAAATCATACACAGCCACCTGAAGACTAAAATATTAGAGTACATACTTGTGACAATGATGGGAATTGTGAGGGTCCACTGATAAATAGAATAACCCAAACTAAATATTTCAGAGTTGTGGTAGATCAGAAATTGTCATGGCATCCCCATCTCCAGCATGTTACCAATAGACTTGCAAAACTAAAGTGGATATTCAGTACATACAAGAGACATGTTGAGACATGTTGTTCCTAAAAGCACATCCAGTAAGTCATCAACCCAGTGTGAAAATAAGTTTTTAAACGAAATTTATATTGCATTGGTGTAATCGGTCTTGGTGTTATGTATACCTATTTGGGGGGTGCGGTAAAAACAACATTCATTCAGTTGGTCTGTCAGTCAGTGCACAACGTGGTTTGATAAAAACGATGTTATTAAAAGAAGAAAATATCCCACAGAAAGCCTTTACTCTCTGGGCAACCTTTTGTCAGTTAGGAAAATATACATTCAATAGTTGATACAAAAAAGCATAAATCCCTATCATATGATCTCATTAACTTTCAAAAGAGGAAAAAGGATATTATTGCACATGTTCCACAAACGAGTACCTCATTTGCAAACTTGCAATATAATAAGAGGACAGCCCAACTATATAATAAAATTAACAATGAAATTAATACTTATAAAATGACATACTATGAGTGTAAACTTGCGCTAAAGAGATATATGCAACTACTAAGCTATGAGGAGATAGAGTTTTTCTTGCACACACAACACTAACACATGCTCGCACACACGCTCACATACACGCACGCACACATACACCCAGTACGAAACATTTACCCAAACTAGTAAATTTAGGTAAAGTAAAACTTAACTAAAAATTAAATCACTAAATTTTTAAAAATGTATTTTATTAATAGTTTTATTTTATTTTATTAATTGTTACAACAGCGTAAACGGAGAATACATAGTTAACGGAAGAGCACAGGACCCTAACACAGGCACTCTGTGCTTAAAAGGAAACTCTGGCCATATATTAATGTAACACTAAACTGTGACGCAATAAATAAATTATTATTATTATTTCTATTTAAACATATTTATTTCTCCCTGAAGGGGTTAGTACTACACTATCATGCGGGGCTTAGCCAAGCACGATAGCTGATTAATCTGTAGATGGTAACTTCCTAACTATTCTGCATGTATTAAGTATTACTGCTTTCTGTAAAAGGATGTACGTAGACGAATGAATGTTTAAAAGTTTGAGACTTGTATGTAGTGTTTGAGGTATGATATCAGTGGATGAAATTATAATTGGTACGATTTTTACTGCTTTTACCTTCCATTGCGTTTTCAGTCCAATAACAAGATCTGTGTATTTTGTAATTTTTTCTGTGTGTGAAGATGAAAGGTTATGCGAGTTTGGGCTGGTTATGTCTATTAAATATACTGTCTGTTTTTTTTATCGTGTATTGGTTATGTCTGGACGGTTGTAGTGTAGTGTTTTGTCAGTTAAGATTGTCCGGTCCCAATAGAGTTTGTACTCGGTTGTGTCAAGTACGGTCTGAGGTGCGTATTTTAGTAAGCTGTTTTTTCTTGTATCAGTTTATATTTGTATGCAAGGTTTTGATGAATGATTGCTGCTACCTGGTCGTGTCGGTGTTTGTAGTCAGCTACAGCTTTGCATGCGCTTGTTATATGCCGAATTGTTTCAAAACATCCCTTGCAATTTCTACAGGAGTCGTCAGACGAATTTGGTAATTTCAAAATATGTTTTTTGTAGTTTTTAGTTTCGACTACCTGATCTTGTATGGCAAGCATGAATTCTCCTATCTCGGGGAACATTTTTCCAATTTTGAGCCATTCGTTCGACGCTAGTTTGTCGATGTGAGGGTGGCTGAAGTCCTGGAAATGTGTGATGTAGTAGTTGTAAGCTTTATAATAAGATTCTATTATTCAATATAGTCAGGCTATTCTGTCTGAGACCTCACTCGTTTCATTACGCTTCTAACACCCAACTTTACATGGCGACCCTGCCAGCTGTAACATAAGACGGCACAGGCCGAGCGCGGATGCTCCTTATCAGGACGAAATATTCAAAACAATCAGTGGAAATTTACGGTGGACGTTAAAATGGAACAAGATCGTCTAAGTGTTCAGGGCGTACAACACGTGTAATTGTTGCGTTCCCTTGCAAGTCGTTTTTTATAAAAAATGGGCGGTTCCAGTAGCAAAGAAGAGGTGATGATTGCCCAAACAGCTGGAGCCGGTAGCAATACGGCTCGTGTGCAGCAGCTTCAGGAGACCTCGAACACTATTCTCGTGATCATTTGTACAATATTGATGATTGGAGTGTTGGTGGTGATATACAAGCTGTATAATCGTTGTCATAAAAAGAAAATACAGCGCTGCGTAAATGATATGACACTGAAGCGATACTCCGGTATCTTGCGCAGACATCAGGCGGTCTTGGGTTCTGCAGCACAAGTTGGCAAGACTTAGGTAATGGACGTATAGCTACGGCAACAGTACGGCAGTTGCTATCGTCAGGGCGGCGTATGTATATATCAACGATTGGTTAGCGAGTGAAAAAGTGACGGGTTAAGTGAATGAATCAGAGAAGTGACACGAGTGTGTAAGTCAACGGAGTGCTAGTAAGTAAAATAGCGTTAATAACCTTTACCTAATGTTAATTTTTTTTTGAGTAGCGCAGTACTTACGTAATATTATTATGTGCATTCTCTCTGAGTTTTATTAGTTGCATTATGTGGTTTTAAACAAAAAAATAATGATTAATAATTATCTTGCCGACCTATTATGGCTAAGGAGTTAGGTATATCATTAAATGAATTAAAAAACGTAAGAAGCTATTTAATAAAAATTGGTCCCAGCCGTCGGCAAGGCAAAATATTAGAGACGAAAAGAAATGAGGCGGAAGCTATTTTAATACAGTACAATAAGTTTTTAGAAATTTATAGAGATAAATCAAAAACTGATGAGAGAGGACGATCGGTCATTAGAAACCATGGCGGATACATTTGAACTAAAAACTGCGTTGCAGCTATTGCACGATAATACAAAACAGATGATCGAGGGTATTGAATATTATAATTCTGTACTGGAAAAACAATCATGTAAAACAAACCTAATTCAATTTGTGTTGAAAAGCAGACTATCTCAGCGTGCTAAGTTGTTATTGTCATCAAAATACGAGACTGTCGGTGAGCTTATAAAGGATATGCGTAAGTTATTATTGCCGCCAAAGTTTTATTGCTATTCAGACAAAGTTGCAGTACTGTAAGCAACATAGTAAGACTATGACAGATTATGGCACAGAAATATCTGACCTCTTCGTAGATTTGACGGTATCTCAAGCTGACAGTGATTCAGATAAATATACTTTATTAAGACCCGTGAACTAGAAGTTAGGAATCAAGCGGTTTTCTGATGGCTGATGGCTGGATGGACCGTCGTCTAAGTTATTATTATTATTACTATTTCTGTTCTTTGTAAGTTAATTTATTCTTTTTTTTATGTTTTAATGTTTGCTTTGTTATTTTACGTTATTTGTCAAGAAAAAAAAACTGCCAATAAATAATATTTCTTTCTTTCTTTCTTTCTTTCTTTCTTTCTTTCTTTCTTTCTTTCTTTCTTTCTAAGTACCATAATAGCCGCACGTAACTTTTCTTATTTAACAGAAGCAATCCAGGCAGCCCAAGACGAGGAGATACTTGCTCCCAGTGGTTCGTCAGAAATTATAGGTACATATATAGTACATAGTCGTATTATCCGGTTCGGAGAGCCTATAGAGGTTACGGAGGCCAACGCAGGTTCAGTGCAAGGGGTGCTTCACAAAATCCACGCGACTATCAAGGTTAGCAGCCACAGGTACCGCATGTTTATAATAATGATTATTACCATAGTAATTATAACAATCGTTTTCGTGGACCAAAGAGACCGTGGCGTAGTAGCCGCGGCCGAGGTGCCGGGTTGCAAAGGGATATCATTGTCATGAGAGAGAATAGCCAGGTAGCAACGGACACATCCAGTGATGAGTGACTGAATCATTTTTTTCGTGACTAACAATAATATAATTCCATCTCGTAACAACTTAAACAAAGTATCGTTTAATATTTGTAATTATAAACATAGCGTGCTACTTGATACCGGTGCATCCATATCAGGAATCAATTCGGAGTGCTTGGAGCGTTTACACATTCCTTACCATAAAGAGAGAGTTAACGTGAGAGGTATAGGTGGATCTTTGTACTCTGAGGGTTACGTGTATTTAACTCTTAACTATAACAATTATAACTTTCCCCATAAATTCATAGTATTTAAAAATTACCGTGTATGACGGATTATAAGTCAAGATTTTTTATCAAATTATAGAGCTATTTTGAATTTTGAAATTAATACCTTACAATTAATCTCTAATGATAGTGAACTCTCAAATGATAGTGAACTCTCAAATAAGTGATTAACTATGATTAACTAGTAACTTAAATGAATACCATATTTGTCAATTTAGTAGATCGGTGATTAATTCAGAAAGGGTAAAAACTTTATTTTCGTTATTAAACATTAAAGGATTAAATATTGAGGAACAAAAATTCTTAGAGCAAATGTGGGCAAAATTTCCTGATATTTTTCATTTGCCAGGGGATAAATTATCCACTACCCCCGTATATGAGCAATCAATTGACATGAAACCGCATACTTGCCCTATTTACACAAAGCCTTATCGTTTGCCGTGTGCTTAAAAGCCTGAAGTAGAGAAACCATTTAAAAATATGTTATATGATGGCATAATTGAGCCATCCCGGAGTGCATGGTCAAGTCCATTACTACTAGTCCCCAAAAAGTGCGATGCGTCTGGTAATAAAAAGTGGCGTGTCGTAATTGACTATCGTAAACTATAACGTACAGGATGATAAGTTCCCTCTCCCCAACATCACCGAGGTATTAGACTCCTTGTCAGGAGCAATGTATTTTACTCATTTAGATCTATACCTGGGATTTTTCCAAATTTCTTTAAAGGAAAACTGTAGACCTTATACGGCATTTGCTACTGGTAATAATCAGTATCAAATGACTAGGATGCCAATGGGATTCAAATCTAGTCTCAACAGTTTTAGCTGAATGATGACCATTGCGATGTCTGGCCTTAATTACGATAAATGTTTAATTTATCAGGATGATTTGGTAGTAATGGGTAGGAATTTAAGTATACATAATCAAAATTTAATGGACATTTTTTCTGGGTTACGTAAAGTTAATTTAAAATTGAATCCTTCTGTTAAGTGTCAGGATCCGTAGGCTCGAAAAAATGCCACAATAGTTTCGCAAAGACTTTATTTTACTTCACACACACTTCACAATCACAGTTGCACTCGTAGATCGCAGGTATTCGCTTCGTAGGGAGAGAACTTTCACTTCGTATCCGGAGACCGAATGCCCTGTGGGCGACCCTGCCCGCTATTTATACCGATTTCCAGATTTTTCCACGCCCTTCGTTGAAATAGACGAAAATAACAATAATTCCCGGAAATCGATATAACAATAGCGGGTCAGGTAAACACCCTCATTTCGGCCCTCATGTACGCCAATCTCGCCCCTTTTGCTTAAGCATTGCATACGGGCCAGATTGGCCTGAAGTGACCCAGGTAGTTTTTATTACTACCTGGGTTTCTCTTTTATTCCCTCCATTGTTTTTTTTACCGTATCGGTCGGCCACCTTTCTAGAAACTTCGTAAGCCTGCCGACTTCGAGAAGCTTCGTAACACTGCCCCCCTCTTAATTATGTTCGTCCCGAACATTGTTTGCTCCATGACACGGTGCCAGCCTGTCTATATGGACGATCTTGGGTTTTCTCCTATCTCCCTGCTTGATCCGGTAGGTCACGTCGTTATTCCTTGTGACTACTGTATACGGCCCTTCCCACCGTGTTTGTAGTTTCGGATACTTCCCCTTTCTCCTAAGTGGGTTGTGTAACCATCCGAAGTCTCCTTCCTTGAAACCGTGTGCCCGTGCATCGTAATCGTAACGGGTTTTCACTCTCTCTGAAACTCGCTGGTTTTCAAACTTTGTTCCCGCACGAGTTCGTGTGTCTCATCCAGCTGCTTCTGCATATTCGCGACGTATTCCACAGTTAGCTTCGGGGCACCAGGCGGAGTACCAGTCAGTAGGTCTAAAGGCAGACGCATTTCTCTTCCGAAGTTAACTTTAACCGGAGTAAACCCAGTGGATTCATGAATTGCAGAGCGATAAGACATGAGGAATAGTGGTATGTACCGATCCCAATCTCGCTGATGATCCTCAACGACTTTGGCCAAGTGATTCTCCAATGTTTGGTTGAATCTCTCGACCATTCCGTCTGATTGAGGATGTGCAGGTGTGGGTCAGGTCTTGTTAATTCCTAGGAGAGTACACATCTCCTGGAATAACGTTGATTCGAAGTTCCTGCCTTGATCGCTGTGCAGCTCCGACGGTACCCCGAATCGGCAAACAACCTCGTCGACGAGCTTTTTGGCCACTGTCTTCGCCTCTTGATTTGGGGTTGCAAATACTTCTGGCCATTTACTAAAGTAGTCTTGAACTACTACGATGAATCGATTTCCATCTTCAGTTCTGGGCAATGGCCCAGCGACGTCTATGGCGATTCTTTCCCAGGGAGCAGCTTTCCCTTGGATCTAGTCCGAGGTCCTTTTACGGACGCACAAGCCGCACATCTCCGGCACCGATTTTCGACGTCTTCCAGCATCGCACCCAATAGAAACGCTCCCGTAATTTCACAAGGGTTTTCTTAACGCCGAGGTGTCCACCGGATGTACCGTCGTGCACCAGTTGCAGTAACGTGGCCACCTTACTCCTGGGGATAACCATCTGTAGAGTTTGCTCCTTCCCATTCGGTGACTCCCATATTCTGTATAACACTCCATCCTCTAAGATGAGACTGTTCCATTGAGCCCAGTAAGTTTTGGTGATTGCACTTGCAGCTGAGGTGTCACTCCAAAATGGTCTCTGTCCCCTAATTTTCCACTGCATGATGAGGTTGAGGTCTTTATCTTCCTTCTGAGCTTGACTTATTTGTTCCTTACTCCAAGACTCATCCAGCTCTTGTGTCCTTATGACCTTAACCTCGTCTTTCATTTCCTTCGATTCATGCTTCAAGCAATGTCGGCACTCTTCGGAGCATGGTCGTCGTGATAGAGCTTCTGCATTTGAGTGAACTCTTCCGGTGCGATGCTCTATTACGAAGTTGAAATCTTGAAGTTGTTCGATCCATCTCGCAACCTGGCCTTCAGGGTTCTTAAATTGTAGCAGCCATCTCAGAGCGGCATGGTCGGTGCGGATCGTGAACTCACGACCCAGCAAGTACTTGTTGAAGTGCTGAAGACTATTCACTACAGCTAGTAGTTCACGTCGAGTGACACAATAATTCCTTTCAGGCTTCGATAAGGACTTGCTGAAATATGCGATAACCACTTGTTGACCGTCTTGCTCCTGCGACAATATCCCTCCGATTCCAGTATTGCTAGCGTCCGTGTCCACGATAAACCTTCCTTCTCTTCTGGGGTAACCCAGAATCGGAGCCGAGCATAGAAGTTCCTTTAGGTCAACAAACGCACGTTCGCAATCTGAATCCCAACTGAAAACCCTCTTATCCTCCGTGAGTCGATGCAATGGCCTGGCTATCTCGGAAAAGTTCTTCACAAACCGCCGATAATAAGCACATAGGCCTAAGAACGCTCTCACGTCTGTTTTGTTCTTCGGTGTCGGCCATTCTTAAACAGCTTTTATCTTATCTGGATCAGTTCGAACACCTTCATCGGATATGACGTGTCCTAAGAATGCTACTTCTTTCTTGAAAAACTCACATTTCTTTGGATTAAGTTTCAAGTTCGCCTCACGGAATCTTTTGAATACCTTCTCCAGATTTCGTTGGTGTTCCTTGAAGTTGCGTCCCATAACAATCACATCATCGAGATACACTAGACATGCATTACCTAGAAGTCCTACCAATACTCGCTCCATGAGGCGCTCAAAAGTGACAGGAGCGTTGCAAAGTCCGAAAGGCATAACGCAGAACTGCCATAGACCATGTCCATTGCCAGTGGTAAAAGCAGTCTTCTCCTTGTCTTCTGGCCGAAGTTCCACTTGCCAGTAACCACTCTTCAGGTCTATCGTCGAAAACCATTTCATGCCTCCAAGCATGTCCAGTGTGTCATCAATCCGGGGCAAAGGGTAGCTATCCTTTTTAGTCACATCATTCAGCATCCTGTAGTCCACACAGAATCTAGTGCTGCCGTCTTTCTTTTTCACGAGTACCACAGGTGAACACCACGGACTAGTCGATGGTTCTATGACCTTGCTGCGCATCATATCCTGGATCATCTCAGATACTTCCTTTTCCATTGCCAATGGTACACGTCTTGGTCTACGCTTGATCGGTACGGTAGCACCAGTATCAATCGGGTGAGTTACAAGATTCGTTCTTCCTAGGTTTCTATCTCCTGCGGTGAAGATGTCCTTATAATTTTTCAACAGTCTCGTTGCTTCTGTGTATTCCTCAGTAGTCAAGTTTTGTTTCATTGCTTTCAGCAATGAGGTGATATGGTCCGTTGATTCGGTTTTACCAGTGCCCTCTTGTATCTTTCGAATGCTGTCAACAGGTTCACAACGTCCAATAATGGTGTTTCTTGAAAGATGTATCGGTGTGCTACTGAGGTTGATGATCTTCACTTTGGCATCTGGCCAATCTGGCATCTGGTCAATTAGCAATGTCCTTGCCGTGATTCAACTGGTATGATCTCCATAGTCTTCCACTATAACACATCGGTTTGGTGTCGTTTTCTCCGGAAACTTAACGCTGACTAGCGTTTCCGATCTGGATGCTAGCTTCACTGTTCTTAAACAGTGCACTGCCATTGCAGACGCACCCTCCAGAAAGACTTCTTGATCCGGGAAGCTTAAAACTCCTCGCGCAACATCAACCAAGCATTGATGTGTCCGTGGAAAATCCAGTCCGATGATGCAGTCGTCCGTTATATTGGCTACCAAAACGGGCTGCGTGTAGATGCTATCTCCCAGTTTCAGTGTGACTTCTGTAACTCCTAGGACGGTCACTGGCTGGCCTGTTGCTGTCTGTAGGTTGTAGGTTTTCCCACAGAATGGTTCGCTTCACTAGTTCTGGTCGCACAATGGATTTCGATGCCCCTGTATCGATAGTAAAGCGACAGGGTTTACCATTTAACTCTCCTGATGTTACAAGACTGTTTCCATCACAAGCTTGTAATACTTGTAACGTGGGAGCTCGACGAAATCCAGCTGGTGCTCGCCTCACAACCGCTGAGACCTTTAACGATTCCTGGGTGTCAGCTTGAGAAGCCGTCGACACAGATCTCCTTCGTTTCTGGGTTCGGTAGTTGATTCTTATATGGCCTCGTTCACCACATCCGTAGCAGGTAGGTCCAGTACGTGGTTGGATCGTTGCAATCACTTCGCGAACTTTATAACTTTTGACCTCGCTACGTACCGCCTCAACCTCCAGGGCGTGCGCTAATGCGGCCTCTGTAGTGGTATGATCGCCCAGACGCACCGTTGCTCTCACTTCTGGGTCCCTTATGCCGCTAACAAACGCCTCCAGCACTTTGTCATCTACTGGTGTAGAACTCGATGCGTAGGCTCGGCGTACTAAGCGTTCAATTTCCGTAGCCCATTGCTGTAGGCTTTCACTCGACTTCTGGACGCGGTCTTTGAGCTGCGCACGATATACGTGCTCAAGATGTTTGTCTCCATAGCGAGCTTCCAATGCCTTAAATAGTGACTCCAACGTACGTCGATCAGCTGGTATATTCTCAAGGACCTGTAAGGCTTCTCCTCGAAGAGCTAGGGTCAGTGCCGCGAGCGAGTGCTCATCTTCCCAATCATTTCCTTTAGCTACTATCTCAAACTGGTGCCTGAATGCCGTCCATGAGGTAGTGCTGTCGAAGGCTGGGACTTGAAATTTAGGTGCTCCGTCTTCACTCTGCGGTACAACAGGCATTCCGCTTCTGTCACCAATTGTTACGTGTACAATAGTTCCGCAGAGACTTTATTTTACTTCACACACACTTCACAATGACAGTTACACTCGTAGATCGCAGTTGAAATAGACGAAAACAACAATAATTCCTGGAAATCGACATAACAATAGCGAGTCACGTAAACACCCTCATTTCGGCCCTCATGTACGCCAATCTCGCCCCTTTTGCCTAAGGCATACGGGCCAGATTAGCCTGAAGTGACCCAGGTAGTTTTTACTACTACCTGGGTTTCTCTTTTATTCCCTCCATTGTTTTTTTTACCGTAACGGTCGGTCACCCTTCTAGAAACTTCGTAAGCCTGACGACTTCGAGAAGCTTCGTAACACTTCTAAGTGTACATTTTTGCAAAAAGACATTTTATATTTAGGGCATTTAGTTTCTGGAACAGGTATTTTACTGGACCCAGATAAAATTAAGGTGGTGGAAAATTATCCAAGGCCGCAAAATGTTGATGAATTAAAGCGTTTTGTGGCATTTGCTAACTACTATAGAAAATTTATTAAAAATTTCGCGAATTATGCATTCCCTCTGAATAAATTGTGTTGCAAAAATGTTCAGTATGAGTGGACAAAAGAATGTGAGCATTCATTTCAAATGTTAAAATCAGCTTTAATAAACCCACCTGTATTGCAGTATCGAAATTTTTCAGATAGCAATGAATATATATTACAAACTGATGCATCAGGTAAAGCGATCAGTATTATGTAACGGAGATGGACCGCCAGTGGCTTATGCTAGCCGTGGTTTAAATAAGGCCGAAATTAATTATCCTACTATTGAAAAGGAACTCTTAGCAATAGTTTGGAGTGTAAAGTATTTTTGACCTTATTTATATGGAAAGCGATTCAAGATACAGACCGACCATCGACCTTTAGTTTATTTGTTTTCTATGAGGGACCCATAAAATAGGTTATTAAAATTTAGACTGTAATTAGAAGAATTTAATTTTACAATTGAATATTTGAAAGGTCAATGATCTTCCTTATTTCACTAGCGACTTGTGTAAAACTGTATTGTTTGCTGATGATACCTCCTTACTTTTTAAAGTAGATATGAGAAAACAATGTTTTGACGATGTAAATAATACTGTTTCGCAAGTGTTACACTGGTTTACATGTAATAACCTTGTGTTAAACGCTAAGAAAACAAAATGTATTAAATTCACTTTACCAAAGTGCCATCTCATATTGTTTTAAATAAGGAAGTGCTTGAACTATTGAATTCTACCACATTTCTTGGGATTACTATAGACTCACGACTACAATGGAGTCCTCATATTGAAATCTTGTCATGGAAACTTAGCTCTGCTGCCTGCGCTGTTAAGAAAGTGAGGTTCTATTATTCAATATAGTCAGTGTATTCTCAGACCTCACTCGTTTCATTATGCTCCTAACGCCCAATCTCACAAATGTCTTCCGTGTAGTGATTACCAGATAAATTCATTTAATTTACTTTTTGTGTCCGTCCGTATTTCATATCTCTGTTTTGATTGTTCTTTCAAATTCAGTCGGTTAAGTTTTTTGTCGTTCTGGGCTATTGCATTATGCAGAGTGGAGGTTAGAGATTTGTTGTGGAAATAGGTGCGTAAGTTGGTTATTTGGCTATTGTGCAAGTTGGTAATATCAGTGAAGCCTCTGCCTTCATCGTGACGTGGTATTGTCATTCTCCGAACTGCCGATCTTTGTAATGTTTTCTGTGTCGGGTCATTATAATATTAATAATTCTTTGCAGTGATTTTAGTTGTGTTTGGGTCCAACTTATTATCCCAAAATAATAAGCCAGGACGGGAATTGCAAAGGTGTTAATTGCTTTTATAGTATTTTTAGAGTTAAGTTGGCTCCGCAAGACAGAATTTAAGCGATGTCTAAATTGTTTAATCATAGAGTTTTTAATATCTGCATGTTGTGTTTGTTGTGCTTGATTGTAACCCAAGTACTTGTAAACCTCACTCTCAGTTAATGCCTCCACTATTTGTCCATTTTGCATGTGATATTGGTGTTCATAGTATCGACCGGCTCTTGTAGAATTGATTTTGCACTTGTCGATTCCGAACTCTATACAAATGTCCTGGGAAAACTTTTCAGTAATATGAGCTAATTCATAGAGATGATCTTCATTGGTGCTATAGAGTTTAATATCATCCGTGTACAAGTGATTCAATTTATTAGTGGTATAGTCAGTTACTGTGTCAATTTCGTTTTTGAAGTCCAAATAGTACCCTGCTTTGGACGAATTCCGTAACTTAGATAGTAGACTTAGTGTAAGGCAGAACCACAGAGTGCTTAAAGCATCTCCCTGGAATATACCTCGCTTTATTTTAATGGGATCTGTTTCTATAGTTCTGCCTGTATAAGCAGTTAATCTAAGTCTGGTCGTCCAGTTCGTCATCATGTTTTGGAGAAATGAATTAAGTTGGGGTGCATTCGGTATATTTCTAAAATTTTAAGTAGCCAAGTATGGGGGACGGAATCGAAAGCTTTTTTATAGTCCATGTACATGGAGTATAAGTCTGACTTTCTCATCTGAGTCTGTTTGAGTAATATTGAATCTATTGTTAGCTGTTCTTTACATCCTTGACTGTATTTCCGGCAACCTTTTTGCTGTTCTGCAAGTATATTATAATTATCTATATGAGTATAAATTAATTGCGTCAAACATGATCTAATTATTTTGTAAATTGTTTGGACGAAAATTATTGGTCTGTATTTTGCCGGATTGGATTGACAATTTGGGTCTTTCAGTAACATATAGGTGATTCCTGTGCTGGTATAGTTTGGTAATGTGTTCGGCATTTTAGTGAATTTATTTATGTGATTCAAAATATATGGATGTATATGAGTGAATTTCTTGTAACAGTAGTTGTGAATGATATCTGAACCCTGAGGTTTTCATTTATGCAAATTTTTGATAACATCGTGGAATACATTAAAGGGTATACATTGAAAGTTCATAAGTTCAAAGGCAGAATATGTATTTTGTTATTTTTGGATCCACTTCACCTCGTTGTGATGGGCTGGTTTTTCCCACATTGTTGCCCAAAATTCATGTAATTTATCTGCTGTTGGATAGCTTTTGATATTATGCGTGCTATTTCGTGGGGTACCGCGTGCCTGAGTTCTGTGATCGTTTTGTAGGACTTGAGTATTTAGTTCTCGGTAGAATAGTATTACATTACAAGGTAATTGTTTATTTTGTGTCTTACGTTATGTATAAGTCTTATATATTTTCAGTCTGTTGCTATATGGCGTAAGTTTCTGTTTTAATGTATCCAAAAACTCGGATAGATTTGTGTTGAGATTTCATGAGTAGAGTGTATCTTATATTTATTATTAATTGCTATTAAAGCTAAATGTTTATACATTAAACGAATATTTTCATACCAAAGACAAGACCAAAATGCGCAGTAGGTAATTTAGAATTGGAGATTGAATTAACTGACAATTGAAGTAGCAAAACTAACGATATCGAAATTATAAATTGGAATTAAATATTCGTATTGTATTTTAATAGATTATTTTATAAATTGAATTTGTATTTTATCTTAATCTTTTGTAACCTATTCAAAGCAAACAAAGTTTATTTTATGTTTTTTTCACGTTCCGTCTTCGTTCAGTTCCGTGACCGTAAAACTAAAGCTGAAGTTTGGAGTGTGAGCGCCAAGTTGAAGGCAGCTCCCGTGTCCGTGTGTGAATTGCTGACAAAAAGGTGTAACATATTGTCTACAAGAGAGCTCGGTAACACCTCGGCTTACGGAACTGAACGGTGTGAACTTTGGAAGACTATGGTCTCAAGTGCAGTATCAAAAGTTTAGAGTGGGTAGTTCAGTGAATCAAACCAAACAAAGTCAGGTGTCTACACTCAACTAATAAAAATAAAATTAAACCTCTATTACGGGCTGATTCATCGGACCATCTAATTCGCCACATCGATCTAAGTAACATTTGGCATAAATTCGAAGGATTCATCGCCGGGTTTCGTTGGGGCCGAAGATCGGTTCTCACAGTTGGAGAATTTTTTGTTCGTTTAAATTTCCTTAAATTATTTATAGAGATTTTAAAAAACATTAAGAATTAAATTTCAATGTTGTAAAAGTACGATAGACGGCACCGGTAACGCTCTCATATGCGTTAAATGAAAACAGCATTATCATATTCAATGTTTGTATCCAACCGACAAAAAATCAGTAACACCAGATTTGAAATCCTGGATATGTCCTGAATGTGCATGTAAACAACTAAACTATCCAAACATGACAACGCGATAAGGACTTCTTCAAAACTAACGCAAAGTACCGACAACGTAACTCTACATCGCGGCGGCGGGTCCAGCACAGTTTCATCACCTTCCTCATCGAGTGTCAAAGACACTATTTTAGCGGAACTAATATAAAAAAATATGGCAGCGGAACTTAATAAACTAAGAAATGACCTAAGATCTCTAGTATAAACCCAAAAATATCGGAAGGACTACAACCCTTAAGAGATGAGTTACTACCACCAAAAATTCCCTGAGTACATTAAATCACCAGTTGTATGGTATGACAAAGCGTATCGAAAAAGTTAAAACAAATATGAAGGAGTGTCTTCTGATATATGCCACTTTAAATCCTCCTTTGCGAAATTGGAAAATTACTTCCCATAAAGGTTTGTTTTGAATCAGAGAACACAGTGAAATGCTTATTTCGTAACAAATCAAAGATGAAGAATAAAAACCTACGAATATATTCAGATCAAACATTACTAAAAAACAACATAAATGATCGACTTGGGTAAAGAAATGGTTAGGCGTACTGAAAACGAAGAAACAAATTTAACAATTAAATATATTAAATGCATTCCGATAATCATTAGGAATCATAGGAATCATAAAGGATCTTAAAAAACTGAGAATCAAAATCAACACAATACCATAATAAGTGCTTCAAACTTAAAAGTTAACAGCACTTATCAATTGGCAAATAATTACCAGAATATTGTTACCAGCTCCTCGTCTCTAAAATGTTTTTACCTAAATGTGCGAAGCATACACACTTCAGGCAAGCTCGAAAAACTAACTTGCTTACTAAAATACATACCTGCCGTACTGCATATTATTTGCTTACAGAAACATAGTTAACGTCAGAATATGACGCACAATCAGTACAAATACCAAACTATAACCATGTATTTAACATCCGAACTGATAGTATAAGAGGTGGTGTATTAATCTTTATACACAAAAATTTTACGTTTGATATAACTTATTTGCTTTATAATGACAGAAATAACTATTTGTGGATCTACATTAATAAACTAGCTTTAAATATAGGATTGGTATATAGACCACCTAATATGAATGTAAATAGATTCTTAGATTCCCAACATTTTTGGAACAACGAAAGCTGCATTGTGTTTGGAGATTTTATTATTAACCTGCTTTGTAACAACTACCGATCTATAGAGTACCGAAATTGTATAAAAGAATCCGGATACAATTAACTGAACAACATTGGCATAGAATATTGTACGCGAGAGATGAACACCACTAAAACGATTATAGATCATATCTGCTTTAACGTTCAAGACCACCCATTTCAAATTTACTTAATTGACTCCAGTATCGACATACCACTATTACTACGACACTACTACGACATACTAAACAGATTTACTTTGAATTAAGTATAGTAGTGCCAAGGCCAGAAATACAATACCAAGCAGTTAATTATGCATCCCTTTACTCTTATATATCACAGGCTAGTTTTTTTAATGACAATCACGAATACTTAATCTTGAAAAATTAATTCAAGAAAACATAAATAATAACAAAACACTTAAAACTAAAATTCAAAACTTACCACAAAATGATTGGATAACACAGGAAGTAATTAAAGGTATCAACAACCGAAACGAATGGGATAAACTTCAAAAAATCTCAAGGACGACAAATTAAAAAAACAGTTTAGTAAGCACACTGATCAAACGACTAAGAAAACAATATTACCTCAATGCCTTTGAAAATTGCTAGAGGAAACCTACGAAGATGTGGAACTTAATATCTAGTTTAAGCAACAGTAAAATAATTAACTGCAGTATTCCTTCTAAATTAGTAATAAATACTGAAATTATTACTAACTTCTTCTCAACCATTGGTTCTGTTCTAGTTAACAATATTCCCATACACTATCACAACCCTAATACTTGCCTTGTTTGTATGGTGTTGATGATGAGGTGGTTCTAATAAGAATTCATTGACAGTTTGATGAATTGTATTTCCAGTCTTTACAGTTTGATTTAAAATATATAAGGCGATTACATTGGTTAGCGAGTACGAAGATTGAATTTTTATGTCAGTATTACGGACGGTGTGCCCCCCCGTTCCACTTCCTCTTTTTTCCAATATTGCCATTATGTCACGCGCATAGACATACCCTTTTACACAATAGAATGCGTCGACTATAATTTTAAATAAGTTCAAAACATATACGTCATCGGAAGTTGCTAAAATTATAGATAATTTGGACAATAATTCTAGTTCGGGAATAGATAGACAGATAAAGAAATACTAAAACACTAAAATGTATATAAAATTTAATAGTAGATATATGTTCTCGGTAGTAAAATAAAGACTGGTTTTTCGAAATGGTGTACTTCACAAAAATACTTTTAATTCACAAAATTTTATAAAGAAGACAGAAGGTTATATAATATGATGATATTAGCTCAGAGGCCGTTTGCGAATTGCATTTTCAAATGGCACTCTCCATTCGGCGATTCCGGCCATCTTCAGGCTCGCTCGTCGGTTAGGTGCGAACATTAACGAAATTTTTTATTATTTATTCCTTATTTTGCTCCCTCTCAACGACCTGGGGTTGTGGAGGAGACTCTTCATTGGAAATCTTAGGCAGTGAACACAAGTTATGTATAACACGACGTAGGTTGCCCTTTGTAGTTAAGTCATCAGCCACAATCACGATGCCGTCTGCTCCAGGATAAAGTTTTGAAATTCGCCCCATACGCCATTTAAGTGGGGGCAAGTTTGCTTCTCTGACAACAACCATATCGTCTTGAAGTAATTTCCCTTGACTGACTCGCCACTTGGATCTTTGTTGCAGCTCACATAGAAATTCGTTACGCCATCATTCCCAAAAATGTTGTTTCATTTGTTCTATTTGTTGGTTTGGTATCTATTAAAGCGATGTGTATTCACTTCGAGTAAGGCTGGGAACGGCAGAGAGGTGAGTGGTTTACAGATTAAGAAGTGCCCAGGGGTCAAAGGAAGTAAATCGTTGGATCTGAGGAGAGTAGAGTGAGAGGTCTGGAATTTAAAATTGCTTCGATTTGCACAAACAAAGTCGACAATTCCTCGTACGTTAAATAATTATTACCTAACATACGATAATATAAATGATGTTTTGCAGATTTAATACCTGCTTCCCAAAGCCCACCGAAGTGGGGGGAGTAAGCCGATGAGAATTTAAATGTAATGCTCTCATTGGGAGCGTAAGAGGCGATTGATGATACACTGTTAACAATAGATTGTAAGAATTCACCAATATCTTTGCTTGCGCCCCCAAAACTACGACCATTGTCAAATTAAATTTCGGTAGGTTTTCCTCTACGAGAGATAAATCGTTTTAAGCATTAAAATAACTATCAGCGCTAAGATTAGATGCAAGTTCAAAGTGCATAGCTGTAGTTGATAGACAAATAAACAGACATAAGTAACCTTTAATTATCTTACACATGTGATCAACACGGTCTCGAATTGGAAAAAGGCCCGCAAAATCTACGACTGAAATTTGGAAAAGTACGAGTAAGTTAGTAGGGAGTAAGGGGAGAACGGGAATAACAACCAACCGGCCCAAACGTCAACCCCACCTGCACGTGTCCTTGGACAACGGTGACAATTGTCATCGTGGTGCTCCCTGCTAGACAACAGACGGGGCTATGGCTACAAAACAGATGGCGGTATAATCTGTAGGGACAACACTAGCTTAGCTGTAAGCAATATAAAATGTAAAACCTTATAAACGCAGTCAGTCGTGTGTGCGCTTACGTACTGTAATAACGTGTACATGAAATAATCAAGGCATTTTATTCGTGTTACTGAATTCGGAGTCCTATCAAGTCAAGTCAACGCCCCCACAAACCATTCCTCACCTAGTCGGGTAACCGGTTGGAAGAGGTTGCAGCGGCCTTGAAGTCTAAAAACCTTCTTAAATGACTGGTGTAGAAGGAAACTGGGGCTCCACTATACTAAGATTACCCTTAGTAAACCATTATGTTATGTCGAAATATAAAAGCAGTGAGAAACCATGTGAACTGATTAGCACTCGGCGTCGAAGAGTTGCCGAGATCAACGATGTTAAATTGATTACTGGCGAAGATCAGAATTCAAGAAGAACGAACTTTGTGAATAAGAGAAAAGCAGAGTTAAATCTGAGTACATGGAAAGTCAGAGGGCTAAACAAACCAAGTAAACTAGAAAATGTAATAGGAGAAATGGTAAGATTCAAAGTACATGTAATGGGACTTAGTGAAATAAAACTAGCTGATAGTGCAAGCATTACGAAGGAGGAAGCCACACAAAGCAATATTGATATGAAGGATATGAAATAGATAGGAATGGGCTGTACTTGCCTCGGTTTTGGATAGATGCACCTTCTCCTGCGGGATATCGCCTTCCAAAGATGTAAAATAAACTGATGATAAATGTCGTGTAGTACGTCCGTTCTCAGATCACGTCGTTGGGTCACCAAATTATGTGTGTTCTCAGGAGTAAAATAAAGAATGGTTTTTCAAAATGATTACTCCGCAAAAACACTTTAAATTCACAACATTTTATAAAGAAGACAGAAGGTTAAATAATAGGATGCTATTAGCTCAGAGGCGGTTTGCGAATTGAATTTTTAAAATGACGCCCTTCGTAGTCCTCTGACCCTAGTAATTACAGGCCTATATCAGTCCTACCAGTACGATATATATGAACATCTAAAAAGTTTTGACTTTCTGTCCAAAAAAACAATACGGATTTAGGCCGTAGTCAAATACATTAGCAGCTACCATCGACTTAGTTACCAATATCAAAAATGCTATTGACAAAAAAACAGATGGTTCTGGGCATATTCATTGATATCAAAAAAGCAATTGACGTAGTAGGTCATCCACTTTTACTCAACAAGCTGAAATATATTTTTAACTAGCTGTGCCCGCGACTTCGTCCGAGTGGAATTTAACAAAAAAAAGTTTTTAAGTAGAAATCAAAGTAGTCTAAGTTACTCCTTATTACATCAGATACCTGCTAGTGAAGGTCCCGTCAAAATCGGTCCAGCCGTTGCAGAGATTAGCCGAAACAAACAGACAGACAGACAAAAATTGTAAAAAAACGTTATTTTGGTATATGTACCGTATATACATTCATTTGCATGTAGTAAAAAGCGGTTATTTTAATAATAAAAACAGACACTTCTATTTTATTTATTTGTATGATAACACAGCATATGACATTCTAAAGTCAACACACATACCGTCACCAACACGTGTTTCGCTCCGAAACAGAGCATCCTGAGTTTACTGAGTGCGGGCCTTTAATTGTTCTTGATAGTATGAATCACCGGTAAAACTGACTTTGACGTATTTTGGTGGTGTTTATTATAAAAAAAATCCTCAGTAAAGGCGAGTAGGATACATTCGTTTGATCGTTCAGTAGTGTAATGTTACTATTGTTGTTATATCTAATTATTTCTAACTGCTCAAGCACACTCAGTCTATGCATGTATTCCATACATACAGGTTGTGTCAGATGTTAGGACATTAAATGAAACCATGCATAGAGTACCATGACCCTTACCTGTATAACAAAAATCAATTAAATCCACCGAATAGTTTAGCCACAGGAGACCATTTTCATTTTCTTAATTTTGGGCACACCGTAAATAAACGAACAGCTGACTAGGCTAGGGCAATGGCATTACAAGGACGATCTAAAATAAAAAAGAATATCTAGTTGTCTCTTTCTTCCGTATTTGTAAGGAACAAGTCATAAATAAGGTACAAAATTTCTTTGACTTTAGCCGCCTGGAGCAGCGTTGGATATTTAAGGGACAGGCCTATTTTTTATTCTTTTTATTTTCTTTATTATTTCATAATACATAGTTTTTATTTAAGACTAACAAACAGAAATGAAGAATTATTTAAGTAATAAAAATTATTTTAATGTGGTTTTTTAAAACTACATACATACAGTAATTACATATTTCTTTTCATGTTTTACGGGCAATTGCCTTTTGAGAATAATAATAGTAAAATAATCGTCGTCAAAAATTTATTGGTGTCAAACTAGTGGTATTAACAACTGTCGTGGGCTTACTACTGATTCATATAAAATATTCGGCGTGGGTTTCGGTGGGGTCGACTGGTATCACGTTCATGTCACATTACTGCTGAAGTAAGTATTATAATAGTGCAAAATACTTACTTAAAATACGAACATCTATCTGATTTCTTAATAAAATTAAATCGATCGTCAGTCGTCAATATTACATACATGTCCTAATGTCTTATAAGATCTGGTAACACTACAAATACACGTGCCGAAAGTCCGCTTTACCCTTTTATAATTTTGTAAGTTTTGAACGCGACCATTTTAACAAATGTTTATTTGCAATTGTAGTCGATTAATGTTTATTACGTATTTATGATTGTTTACTTGAATTTGAATGTTTATGATGATGTGATAAGGAGGAGCAACGCGAACGCATTCATCGACAATCTTAGGCGTCAGTTCGTCTTGGGTCATGTTCTTATGTTTTGATTGGGGAAGGTAAATGCAGGAAAAAAAACACTATGTGAAGCGACCTTCTTAGTCCTCATGAGTAGCGACGCTCCTAGTCGTATGACTTGCAGTCAGTTGATTGTCAATTGACTGTCAATAGCTTGCAGTGACTACTAAATGTCAGGTTGCCTGCATGCTCGTTTGCTACTCATAAACTATAAAAAAAAAAATATGAAGGGTCTTTTTCAGTCAGGAGTAGAAACGCATCTGCGAGATGTGCTTGTTTGTGATTACCACCACAAGTAAAAATTGTGAGATGGTCTGAGCATATCAGCAACTATTAGCTATGACAAACACAAAAAATACTAGGTCTCTATGCTAATGACCTAAAAAGCATTTTTTTCTAAGAACTTTATAAAGTACTCACTTTATAATTTTATTGCGGAACCCAACGAATGTCGACACCTTTTGACCGATTTCTTACACAACTAATTCGTGTCAGGATCTTATTCGTCAGTCGTAATCTTGTCATTCGATGTGAAACAACAAATCCTTCAATTTTGCACTTTCCCTTAATTTCGAGTATTTTTGGGTTTAAGTAAGTGTTTGATTTAGCGCGTGGGAATTAGTGATGGTAGTGTAGTGTTTAGTCGCTGGCCTGCCGGATTTGATACCTTTGGATTTTTTGTTGTAAGGTCCATTTTAAATGAAGTGTATACTCAAGAAGTGCATACGATCGCCAACTTAAAATTAACACAAGCGTTTCAAAAATTTGAAGCAGAGGGCAGCGGATGGATATTTGTTGACGCGAAATCGCAGTAATTGGATTAGAAAATGCCAGTTATGCATACAGAATAACGACGGACATTTTGAAAATTTCAAAATTCATCTACTTATGAAAGTAAAAAAAAATGTTAAATTGATTGAATTTATGGAGTGTGATTATTATTTGTTGTTGTTTATTATCCTAAAAACAAACGTCACGCTCCGCCCACATCAATCTAGCACCCACCACACCACAAGAGCGATTCACGTTAACAGGTCAGTGACCTTTTTTCACAGCTGATTCTAAATGGTGTTTCTGTTTGTGCGGATAAATTTTATAATTATTTTATTTGAAAATTGCGATTTTTAAATTTCGCATTTGCAATTTTTTTATAAGTTGCAGAGTATTCGTATTGACTAGTAATAACCATAGTTTAATTTAATGTCGTAACGTCTGGCACACTCTATATACCATCGTACATTGTGCTTGCGGATTGTTGCAAAGTAAATTAATACTGATTTAACCCTTTAACCTCAACCTGAGGATGCTCTGTTTCGGAGCGAAACACGTGTTGGTGACAGTATGTGTGTTGGTATATATTTTTATTTACCATAAATCCAAGTTGTCCTTTGTGGGAGGGAGGGAGGTTCTATGCATGTATGGAAGAATATACCATCATACATTGTGCTTGCGAATTGTTGCAAAGTAAATTAATACTGATTTAATAAATTATGTTATTCCAATTGATATAAATGAATTACTTGATATCTTAAAAGCAACGTATACTGATAACAATAATTACAAAAGCGAACTGATTATCTATTATTTAGATAAGATATCAATGTCTCGTTGGACATAACATACATATACACCCGACGAGACGCGCAAGGTCCAATTTTTATATTGTTACGTGTCAGAACGACGTATTCTACAGTTAACTTCGTGGCATCAAGCGGAGTACCGGTCAATAGATCTAAAGGCAGACAGATTTCTCTTCCAAAGTTAACTTTAGCCGGAGTAAATCCAGTGGATTCATGAATTGCAGAGCGATAAGACATCAGGAACAGTGATATGTACCGATCCCAATCTCGCTGATGATCCTCAATGACTTTGGCCAAGTGATTCTCTAATGTTTGGTTGAATTTCTCGACCATTCCGTCCGATTGAGGATGTGCAGGTGTGGGTCGGGTCTTGTTAATTCCTAGGAGAGTACACATCTCCTTGAATAACGTTGATTCGAAGTTCCTGCCTTGATCGCTGTGCAGCTCCGACGGTACCCCGAATCGGCATACAACCTCTTCGACGAGCGTTTTTGGCCAATGTCTTCGCCTCTTGATTTGGAGTTGCAATTACTTCCGGCCATTTACTAAAGTAGTCTTGAACTACTACGATGAATCGATTTCCATCTTCTGTTTAAGGAAATAGCCCGGCAAAGTCTATGGCGATTTTTTCCCATAGAACTCCAAAGTTGTATAACTACAGCTTTCCCTTAGATCTAGTCCGAGGTCCTTTTACGGAGGCACAAACCATACATCTTTGGCACAACTCTTCGACGTCTTCCCGGCATTGCACCCTTATTGGTAATGAGGCTTTCAAGCGATTCCAAAGATACATTTTCTGGCCCTCTCTGACCACGAAACAGCTCAAAGTCTGACACTCAGCATCAAAATCACAATTGAAAGATCTAAAAATACGATATGCTTCCAGTCTAAACTTGATTATTGTGAAAAAAATGTAAATAAATTTAAGAGAGCTATGAGTAATTTATCTTTTAGTGATGTATTTACTAAAAAAGATAGCAATATTTATTTAATATTTTCCATGACTATATTAGCCTTTTCTATTGTCTCTGTTTTCCAACGATATTTATACAAATTAAAAATAAACCCATAAAACTAAGATGGATATACAAAACCTAACCTAAAAACATGCTGAATAAAAAAAAGGAGATTGTACTTGAAATACCATATGTCTTGCTTGGATAAAAATAAACATAAAGCTAAATATCTAAAATATGCTAAAATTCTAAGAAAATTCATAATTAAAGCTCAACAATTAGAAAATAAAAATTACATTATAAGGTCAAAAAATATGTGCAAAGCATCTTGTACACTTATAAAAACGTTCAGAACACAAATAATGTTTACGATATCTCGTGGTAAATGATATTTGTTATAAGGATCCCATAACAATATGTGACTTATTTAATGATTATTTTATTAATAAAGATAATAACACATTTACAAAAACAGTTGTTCAATGTCAAATCGGGATAAAACCATGTTTTTATACTCAACTGGTGAAAAAGAAATTAATACTATTATAATGTCATTAAATAACACAAAGTCAACAGGGTACGATTTAATAAACACAGAAATGTTGAAAATTGTTGCATTAAATATTAGCCAGCCCTTGAGCCATATCATTAAGCAGTCATTCCTGCAAGGTGTATTTTCGGATAGGCTTAAAATGTCTGTCGTAAAACCTCTTTTTAAAAAGGAAGACATAGGGACATAAACAATTATCGACTAATTACCTTAATACCCATCGTTTTCAAAATAATAGAAAAAGCTATGTCCAAAAGACTTTATAATTTTATCTCATATGCCAGTATACTAAATAATAATCCATTTGGGTTTGATAAAAATAGCACTTTCTTGCTTTTCATTAATAAAACATGTCTCTGAAAGTTTAAATGAAGGAATACTTATTTCAGCAGTGCTCTTGGACATGAGCAAAGCATTTAATGTAGTTTGCCATGAAAAACTCTTAAATAAATTATATCTATACGGAATACGAGGAAAGGCAAGGGAATAGATTCGAACTTATTTGAAAGACCACAAACAAGCTGTAGAAATAACAAGGGTATCAAATAATTATAAAAAAATCAGCATATCCATATGTGGGAAAATCATTCTGAGTTCTAACATTGTCATAGATCACTACTTTATAATTAGCTTGTAATAATTCAAATTGTAATATTCAATGCAAACAAAACACTGCACAAACGCATGAAAATTCATATGTTTACCTTGTGAGTCTCTAAAATTGTCCCATTGAAATTTCCATAAAATTATATTTGAGTTTGAAAGTAAATGATAATAAACGACTAACATTCATTATTTTTTTATATAAGTTTTCATTATTGTTTTTTATACTTATTTTATCTTTCAGTGATAGTCAACCATGTCATGAGTGATGATAAAAACTGAAAATACTGAAATTAGGGTTCCCCCAGTTATGGATGGTTTAAATCTATAGTGGACTCGGTGAATATTACAATATTACCATTAACTTGCACTAAACATAATATTAAAATTGATTCTACTCGGATCGATTTAATTTTGACATGTTCAACAGAACGGATTCACACGCACGAACAACTCCCAGCTCCGGGCATCTCACGCCATGGTCTCATCATATACGCGTGTTACACAAAAATACAGATCAGAAACATTAGGCATATTAATTGAGAATCTTAAATGTGACGCATTTAGATAATATTGACTTTAGTCCGATACAGGTGGTGTCTAGTGTCATCTAGTAGTGTAATCTGTGTGAAATACATGCTCGTGTACACAAAATGACTTGATAACGAGGGTTCGAATGGTGATGATGAGACGAGACCGGCCATTTCATTATTTCAAAGGCAGTCGCAGTGATGATAATCGTTGATTATTTAAAAAAGCTACCAATTGTTTCAATCAGTCGGAAGGGGCAGCTGAACGCCGATATATTCATAATAATGTCATAATAATTCATAATAACTCGTCGTCCACAGACGAAGTTTGGAAATATATTTCAGTGGTTATATCAAAAGTAGATGTTTGTGATGAAATTGGCAGATCCAGTATATTTTCGATACTCGACAGTATTTTACCGAGAAACACTCGTATCATTTATTAGTCATTAACATCGGGTTAATACTCCACACTTTTTGAAAAAAGGCTTCTTATACAGTCTTACAAAAGGAGGGCACGACATGGGAAATTTGTTTGGGGATGGGACTTTGTATACGTAGTGATAGACTCATCTGTCATTAGTGTCTCGCATTGACCATGATCCGTGTAACTGGGTCGAAATATCGGTAAAAAATGCAATAATTGTGAGTACCCGTTACAGTTAGATTGCAAACAGCTTGGCGTCCAGTGTCATGTGGTTCTTCTTGGCAGGATAACAGATGTAAGATTGTTACTTTTATTTTTATATTAACTGCGAATAAAAATGGAGCAGGAGATATTATTCTTATGTTATTATTAATTATTTCTGTTGTATACGTTGATTCTATACATATAATAACACGTAAGTTTTATGTTCTTAAACAGGAGCAAGACTATCTTTAAAACGTCATTTTAACACGTAGAACCTTTGCATTGACTGCAAAATAACATATTAATAATTATGCTAACCATAGTTATGGGCGCCCCAATAAGAACGTTCCTCGGCATGGAATTATAGATCTATCAGTGAGGTGGAACGTACACTTTGTTTAGTACGACAACGGTAAGGAACAACAACATTTTAAAGACAGAATCTGAAACTATTAGTGTAATCTAACATTAAAGTCCAGAATAATAAATAAATTTGAAGGTGAGTTTTGAAAACATATGTATTTACCGAGGACCGCAGGTGACGTAGTCCATCGACTTCAATGTATATTTACTGTCATGACAGTATGTAACGTCGTCGGCGGCATGTCGAGTTTCGTATGTTTAGTGACACACAAAATTTGAATCAGTGGAGGAATATGTTGTGGCCTGAAGTCGATTTCGGAGATTATTCTGGACGCTAAAGCACGGAGGATACTGATGAAGTTTTCCAATTTACGAACATGTCGATCTATCACTGCCTCTGGGGCGGCCTAGAATACTCCCCCCAATCCTATTCTGGCACAACAGGGTGTCGTAAGAGGCGACAGAGGCCAGCCTGCTTGGTGGTAGGGCTTTGCGTAAGGATTATATTATCAGTATTATTATTAAGTAGTTAGTATTATTACCGGTATTATTATCTTTGTTGGGGGCTTGAGAGCCAGTACTTTCTTTCTTACCTTCTTACCATTTCCTGGCCGATGACGCATCAATGACACCGTCGGTCTTGCTAATGTCCACGGGCGACGGTGACCACTTATCATCATCGTCTAATCGCTTGTCGGCTATTAACATAAAGAAAAGAATCAGCCTCCGAACCCTACACCGACCCGCACTGGTGCAGTGTGGAATCATGTGTTCCATGTCCTTCGATACTTGTAAGATGTAAGTGACGAAGGCGGGTGGCAGAATTCCCCACTTTACTTGTATTTCATAACCAAAGCTGTAATACGGGTATATTTGGAGCGCATAGACACTTATCATCGTTCCTGAGTTTAAATTAAATTTTGGAGTAGAAACCGATCAATGTACTATGCAACTTTATAATATGCACTGTGAACCTTATTCTGAATCAGTGTTACTAAAGGAATCAAACTAAATACCGCTTTTTGTGACAAAATTAGCGAATTAAAGTGCTGTGATTTTATTACTAAAATATAAGTGCGGGTACACATATTTTTCAATTATTTAGTCACCTACTAATTCTACCTATTTCGCCGCAAATTTATAAGCCTCAGTAGCTGTGCGCGAAGTCTTTGTGATTTTGGTAGACAGCACACGACAAGGACCGTGGATCGAATCTCAGGCATTTGAAAATTTTTTCGCCTTTTATTTTTCGAATCTATTAGATTAAACAGTCAGGCTAAAATGAAATTTGAATGCTGCAAAGCAACTTCAGATGGCTCCACCGGTAGTATTGTATGTAACAAATGTAAACACAATTACCATATTCAATGCTTATATCCAAGTGAGAAAAAATCCATAACGAGTCAATTCAAAAAAGCCTGGCTTTGCCCCAATTGTTCTTCAAAGCAACCCAGGCCGCTCAATAATGACAATACGCCCATACGAATCTCCTCACACTCGCAGCGTCATGACTCTGATAATGTTACGGCAGACCGCGGGGGTTGTAGTACAGTTTCACCCCCCTCTCATTTAATATCTGATTTCGCTATACCTGCAGAAATGATAAGAGGCATCGTAGCTTCCGAAATCGTAAAAATAAAAGATGAAATTAGCTCTCAGATCCAAAAAGTGTTATCTCAAGAACTCAAACCAATAAAGGACGAAATCGAAATTATCAAGTCGTCATTGACCCTATTTAACGAATAATTTGATAGTCTAACAAAACGAATTGATAAAGTCGAAACGGATACTAAAGTATATAAGAGAGCTTTTTCGGATTTAGATAGTTTGAAGTCGGCTATTGCGAAGATAGAAAGGGATAAAAATAGATGTGATCAGTCGTCAAGACGATCTAATATCGAAATTTACGGTATACCTGAAAAGAAAAATGACAATGTTATGGATATTTTAAAAACTATATGTGACCGTGCAGAGTTTAAAATTGACCCTTTATTTGAGATTGATTTCGTTACACGAGTAGCACCTAAAAAGTCAGATCCTTCGAAATCTAAACCAATAATTATCCGCTTTTTGGCGCGGTACAAAAAGGATGATTTCCTGTCGCGGACCCGTAAATTAAAACTAAAGGCTTGTGACCTTGGTTATGTGGGATGCAATAATCCCATATATTTCAACCAGCACCTGACCAGCTTTAATAAGTCTTTGCTACACCGGACCAAAACTATTGCTAAGGAAAAACAGTACGCTTTTTTGTGGGTGAAGAATTGTGCAATCTTCGCTCGCCGCAACGACACCAGCCCAGTTATCTCAATAAATGATGAGCAAGATTTAAACAAACTCAAGTAAATGTATTTCATCAGCGTTATTTTAGAATTTACAACTTCAGTGGTCAGTTTATAGCATTAAAAATAGTGCTAGGGGCAGCAATATCACTGATACTTAGGTTATACTTGTACTATATATTCTTACAAATAAGATCGAATTATATTCGTAGGGTTTTTTATATCGATACAAGAATCTGGTTATATTTATATATCATGAATTTTATTATTATCAATGGCTGTATGTAACAAGTTTCTAATTTATTACCAAAATGTACGTGGGTTACGCACCAAGACTAGCGTCTTTTATCAAAACGTCTTAATGTCGAACTATGACATATTGTGTCTAACCGAAACATGGCTTTTGCCTGGCATTTTTGACTCTGAATTATTTGATAGTCGCTATAACGTATACCGATGCGACCGGAAATACGACACTCGCGGTGACAGTCTCGGTGGGGGTGTTCCTATTGCTGTACGTCGGGGATTGTCCGTTCATAGCTCAATTTCTATCCCCTTCCCTAACGACGCCGCTGAAGCTATCGAAGTTATAATTTCCAAGAAATCATCCGGTAATTTGCATATTCTATGTGGATATTTTCCAAGCAACTTTCAACATTTTGAATCGCTAAATATGTTTTTTGATTCTGTGACAGATAGTTATCTCAACAACCTGGATGACACCTTCCTTGTCGTTGGCGATTTTAACATTACAAATGCTTCGTGGTCGCAAGAGCAAAATACGACTCTGTTAAACTACTGCAGTACCGATCAAGCAGTAAGTGCTCTTCATAACTTCTTATGCGTAACAAACTTTAAGCAACAAAATAATGTTCCGAACGTCAATGGTCGGCATTTGGATCTCATTATGTGTAAAAATTCGTGTAGCGTAAATCGATGTGATCAACCACTTGTTATAGAAGATAAACATCATCCAGCGCTGGATTTTTCTATGCATGTTTCACATAAAATTGGTATGAAGTCTAAATCAAGAGAAGCTCGTTTGTTTCATTCAGCAGACTACAATAAAATTAACGACGCACTTTCTAAGATCGATTGGATGAATTTATTTCAATCTAAGGATGTAGAATTATGTGTATACATATTTTATGATATTATTAATGATTTAATCCATCAGTATGTTCCTACTAAGATAATTAGAAACAGCAATCGCTATCCTTTTTGGTACTCTAGAGCTCTTATTAAAATAATTAAAGAAAAACTTAAATATCATAACAAATGGAAAAAATACGGCAGATATAAAGATTACGATACGTTTAAACTATTACGGGAACTTGAGAAACGTATACAGCAGGTTTGCTTTAAAACGTTTATCTCAAATGCCGAATTTTATATAAATCGAGACAGCAGATCCTTTTGGTCATTTGTTAAAAGTAAAAAGGCAGGCCCCGATTTACCGGATACAATGTTCTTAAATGATGATAAGTCTGTAGATGCAGAGGAAATATGTAATTTATTTAACAAACATTTTCATTCCGTTTTTGAGACTGATTCTTACCACGGAGTTACGAATATGTCTTCCAATTCTAACTTAGCTCAAACCCACAATTTAACAGTGTGCTCACTTATTAACACTATCAACTTCACTGATGATACCGTGGAAAAATATTTGAAAAATTTAGATATCAAAAAGGGATCTGGTCCCGATGGCCTGCCTCCTGTTTTCTTTCAAATGTGTAAGAAAAATCTAGCAAAGCCATTATGTATCCTTTTTAACTTGTCACTAAATTCGAGTATTATGCCTAAAATATGGAAAAAATCCTATGTTGTCCCCATATTTAAAAGTGGTAATAAACATGACATTAATAACTATAGACCAACTTCCAAAATAAAAACAATCGCCAAATTGTTCGAAAATATTATTTATGACTATATGTTTCCATTTATACGTCCGTTAATTATTTCTGAACAGCATGGATTTGTCAATAAAAAATCTACTGGAAGTAACGTGTGCGAATTCGTACATCATGCTGCTTCAGCAATGGACACTGGTTTTCAGCTAGACGCAATATATACGGACTTTTCGAAAGCGTTTGACAAAATTAGACATCTGGACTTGGTGCGTAAACTCGAAGCCATTGGAATCCATGGAGACCTTTTACGTTGGATATCTTCATATTTGCGAGAGCGTAGCCAAGCCGTTACCATTAAAGGCTTCTGCTCCTCATTTCTCCCAGTTACCTCTGGATTGCCACAAGGATCCCATCTGGCTCCTCTTTTGATTAATTTATTTATTAACGACATCATTTGCGTGTTTAATAATTCTAATATACTAGTGTATGCAGACGACATGAAAATATTTAAGAAAGTGAAAAGTGCCTCAGACTGCATGGATCTGCAAAACGATCTCAATAATTTCATCACTTATTGTAAAGTTAATAATCTGCATCTAAATACAAAAAAATGTCACGTCATATCTTTTTCCAGGAGTCCAAATTACATTAAACATAATTACCAATTTGAAGGTACCATCATTACCCGGGTCACAGAGGTAAAAGACCTAGGGATCGTACTCGATAGTAAGTTAACTTTTAATGCGCACTTAAATTACATCATCCCCAAGGCTTATCGCATGCTTGGTTTTATACTTAGAACAAGTACCGATTTCACAAATAGCTCAACCCTTTCGCTACTCTTTAACGTGTATGTTAGGTCTATACTGGAGTATGGTTCGATCGTTTGGAACCCGCAGTATAAGATACAGCAAGCGAAGCTAGATAAGATTTTTAATATTTTTATTAGAAATCAGAAATACAGATATAATTCAGTGCCTTCTTCAATAACCCTCACGAATAGAATAGCAGTGAGAGACCAACTTTTCCTGTATAAACTTTTAAACGATTCAGTGGACTCTTCTTTTTTAATCCGTCATATTTACTTCAGCTGCCCCAAGATTAACTTGCGCACCAATTTACATCGTACCTCGTTGCTCTATACTCCTCTTACCAAAACCAAATATACCAGCAACACTTTCCTATACCGCTCGTGTAACTTTTATAATCATAATTTTCAGTGTTGACCCATTTAGCTATTCGATACAAGGCTACAAGAGGAGTATACGACAGTTACTAGCAGATTTGCAATAATCTCTGATGTTATGTTTTATGTACTAATTTTGTTTTATTTAGTAATTTTGTTACCTAGCATGTTTCTATCTCATTTTATTGTTTTTTTTTCCTGTATTTTCTCCAGTTTTTTTTAGTATTTTTTGTGTTTCTCGCTCCAAATAGGTTAATTTACTAAGTGATAAAATTACCAGTGGAAACTTTAATGATGTATGTTTTTTCTACTCTGTAATATCTTTATGCTTAATGTGACATTGTTCGTTTCCCAAATACATAAAAAAACGTGAGAAACACTTAAAACTTACCAAGATCGGTGATTCCACATTAAACACGTGCGCATTATTTTTTTTATACTAAATCCAATAAACCAGGTTTCTTTGTACCCGTACTCGTTCTAAATATTTAAATGGTTTACAATTTTAAGTATTCAAATAAAACATTTGAAATTTACTTGCGTGCTGTATTGGTTCATAACCTACCTTTCATAATTGATGTTAACACCGGGACGATCTCTCGCTAAATATGTATTTATATTGTGTAGTGTTATAGTAAAAGATCAAAAGGAATTTAGAAGATATAATGTATTTAAGAATTCCTGGCGGTTACAATGACTAAAATACAGGAGTTATAAGATTAAGAAACTAAAAGAAGGTCACTTGTAAGTAAGAAGGTAGGCCCGTCGCTTCACTGGTGTTCAGCGCACGGAGACCTCGGCGCCTGGAGTGTACATTAATACGCACGAGACGCGTAGATAGTCCGGTGTTCAGCACAAGGAGACCGCTTTAACCAGGCGTGTGTTAGGGCGCACGAAGTATGAGCATTCAGCATGAGACTCCTTCAAGTTATCACTGTTGTAACCCACACGTGAGAGACTGCTCCGTGTCGAGATCCAAGAGTTGCGACCCATACGCGAGAGAGACTGCTCCGTATCGTAATTGTAACTTCACTCGTGAGACTGTTCGTGTCGATATCCAAGAGTTGCGACCCATACGCGAGAGAGACTGATAGAGACTGGTAGTGTAGACATCCAAGACTTGCGACCCACACGCGAGAAAACTGTTTCAAATTACCAGTGTTGTGACCAACACGCGAGAGACTGAGAGAGACTCTTCCTGTCGTCACAGCTCCCGTTTTATATGTCGAATCTTCTGGAATGATCTTCTTATTATGTTCTATTTACGAATTTAAAATTACTATTCAACCTATTTAATAATATTACCAAAAAGGATTTAAATTATACAATTTAAAATAAAAGTAATCATGATGACAATAATTTAGGACGTTTGTCAAATATTTGACAACAATAATAAAACATTAAACCTAATAAAATAAATAAAGAAATTACAGAATAAATGGATAAAAGATACAGGAAATTATAAAAGAAGTTAACAAAAGGAGTATTATAAGAGTTACAAACTATGCGAGTGCCAAAATACTAGATATAAAAACATGTAAGTATTGTAAATACTACAATTGATAAAATTGTCATTGAAAGTTAACCGTAAAACATTTATGTGAACTGGACAAACGTCAAACGAACCAATTGTTCAAATGTATGTTAGGTACATTACAACGGATACTGTACACTTCTATCAAGAGATTTCGCTAACCTAATTACTACAAATTGGTTATTATTATACTTAATGAATTAAATAAATGTGTTATAAAGCACAATAGGATAAATCATAAACAAAGAACCTATACATTTAATATTTAATCTCTTTTCAGTTTGACCTTAATCATAAACAAAAGAGTAGAAGAGAGTGGGGTAAACGCGGACACCGGGTAATTACCGACATTAATTTCTAGCCGCCTATAGTATAATTTTTTTCTGCGTGCAGTTTGCGTCATATAGCATCGGAGCGCTGAAGCGAGTATTTTGCTCTCTCTCCCACTCACGGGCCTTATAGGCGAGCATAGTCATGTGCATTATTGTTGTCGATAAGCGTTATCGACAGTGTATTTAGTTTTGTCATTATGTGGGATTGTGATAAAAATGAAGGAAAAATAGATAAAACAACGTATTTATTAAAATAAGAATAATAATGACTTAAAATAATAATTAATTAGCATTAAATTTATTCGATGACTCATTTATTTTTAACGCTAATGGCGTTGCGCTCGCACAACATGCTCACCGCCCTAGTCGGCTTATCCATTATGACCCAAACTGCACGGAGAAAAAAATTATACTGTAGTTTAGTTTCTAATTTCTCACCCCGCACATATTCTTATTAGAGCGTGTTCACCATCTATAATGTCCAGATAGTTGTCAAGACGGTAAGCCGTGCACGCATACGAAGATACGAGTAAGTTAATTTAATGATATAATGGTTCATTGTTGAAGAACTTTGGTTTTGTGTTTCCGTATGTGATGATAAACGAATACCGTCTCACCAATACTCTCTTTTATTTGCACACTTAGACACTTGAACACTTATTAATATAATCGCTTAGTAACTTATTACTGGTGCACAGCAGCGAATCAAGAGACAACTCTATGGGCCCAATGTTCAACAATAACTGACTGTCGACACGTTAATACTTTTAACATTAAGGATTAATGAGCAATTTAAGTAATCCCATTATTGATTTAATTTATTTCAGAAAAACTAATTTCTTTTCCTTTTTATTCCATTTTTATTTATTTTAACTATTAAGATTTTGGATCATAATTGTGTTATTAATTAAAACTACAGTTTCTATGTAAATTTAAAGTAATTATAATAAATAAAAGGCTGATTCACTATTTTAGTTCTAATTCCCATTTTCACCTTTTTCTCATTACCATAAATTGTACCTAATCCCCATAAGTAATAAATCTCATTACCGTTTAGTAAAAAAATAAAAAGCTCTGTAATTCCATAACCGTAAGTCTGATTGCTGTCCCTTTCTAAGATTTTTTTACTATTATTATTCACTTCTTAAAAATCGTATAAAGAACATAATAACGTTTCATTATTTATCTTTCTTTAAAAACATCATAATATGCACGAAATTAAATATTCACCCACTGGGTAAATACGGACACAAAGGGATTTGTTTTTTTTTAAATTAATACTTGTTGATTGTTAACTGAAAATTCGTTACGTTGCTTATGTAGAGTAAGAACCAAAGTTTAATAATGGATAAAAGAGAACTGGCTTTTATTGGAGGTTTCCTTTAGGCGTCCAAAATATTCCCACTCTCCCCTAACTTACCCGTTGCCTACGCTGTTAAGAAAGTGACGATTTAAACGGACGTAGAAACAGCAACATCACAATATATTTTTAATAATATTACGTGCGTTAAAAAGTACTCTGATAGTTTTCTTAGGAAGAGTAATGTTGACAATATTAATACTAGGAATAAGGCTAAACTCATTGTTCCAAGTGTCAGGCGAAGCAAAACTGGTGGCTCTTTCACGGGTAGATATGTAAATATTTATAATAAAATTCCATTAAAATTGACAGAAATGCCATATTGTAAATTTAAAACTCACGTCAAAGGCGTCTTTTGCGGAAAGGTTATTACAAACTTGATGATTACTTTCAGGATAAGACTGCTTGGACATGAGTTTAATATGAAGCAAGTTTAAGTGCGTTCTGTAACTGTGAGTAGGAAAAAAAACTCCTCGGGAGTTTCTTGCCGCTTCATTTTCCGCGACCACTCACGGGAGGGATTTGTTGAAGCGATGGCGTAGTTAGACGTTCGAAAAGTGTTTGTAAAAACCAACTTCGAAAAAAATATTATTTCATTTCATTTCATGACTGTATATGTGTCAAATGAATGGTAGTGTGCATAATATTTATTTTCATTATTTTCTTATATTTGTAATGCATATTATATAAAAATATTAGCTTTCTGCACAGCTTTTCCATGTAAACATTATTTGGGCCAAATTTCTTTAACTCGTAAAAAGGAGTATAAAGCTATTGCTTCACATATTAATATATAGATAGATAAATTACTATCCATATAAAGTTATAATTTTATCGAGTTTATAATTCATAACAAAGGTTTAATATTATAATGATTTAATAAATATGCAACGTAAATTTAGACTAAACAATTAAAGAAAAATATTCACAGTTATATGGTGGCGATTGCCGTGTACAAAATAAAATATTATTCTCAAAAGACTCCAAAAAAGTAAGACAAGTCCTTATACAATATCTCAAATGTGAACAGACAACAGAGAACCGACTGACTCACTCGGTCACTGATCACTTTCGTAAAACATACCTAATAAAATATAATGAAGGCGAAACTGTATCTGAATGATTATTTTTAATACAAGCCTACCGATCTGTAGATAACTATACATACATTTCCCGGTATTACTGTTTCATTTGAGTTATGTTAATTAAAACATAATGCTACGTTAATGTTTACAATCAAAATGTCGTTAACGTAAACGTCAAATAGGACACCACGCGGACGCAGTTGCGGGCGAGGGTATGTTATGTAGGCTAGGTACGATTCTAGGTAGATTCATACAGACGTTCATAACTAGAACCCTAGCACTAACCCCATTAGTACCCTCCTTTTAGGCGACATGGTCAGGACGTTTTGCACGATCGGTTCGCGGGACGGTTGCGAGCGACCTCCGCCGCCCGACACGCACAGATGTCGTGCCGCCGCGGCGTAGCTGTACTATCATCAACGTATACATTTATATGTTACATACCGGCGATATAAAAGACTCTGGAATGATTCGTCATGTTTACTCGCGCAAGAGCGCTCGCCCGGTTACGTCGCGCGATGATCGCTTTGGCCTTTGTGCTTGTAGCCCTCGTGGCCGCCTACCTCTACAGCACCAGGAATTTTAAGTACTGGGAGGAGAGGGGAGTCAAGGGCGATAAACCCATTCCGCTATTCGGGACTAATCTATCTAACTACCTAGTGAGGAAAAGCGTAACGGAAATTACCGTCGACCAGTACTGGAAGTATCCGAACGAGAAGGTTATCGGAGGATTCAGAGGAACGAAGCGCGAATTAATCATCAGGGACCCAGATATAGTCAAGCAAATATTGACCGCTGACTTTAATTATTTTTACCCACGAGGCCTGATCGACTCAAAGTATGGAATAGAACCGATGCTTCGCAACCTGTTCTTCGCGGACGGGGACTTGTGGCGGCTGCTGCGGCAGCGCATGACGCCGGCTTTCTCGAGCGGCAAGCTGCGCGCCATGTTCCCGCTGATCGTAGAACGTGCTGAGCGTCTGCAGGCGCGTGCGATGGCCGCCGCCGTCGCCGGGATTGCGCTCGACGCGCGCGACCTGATGGCGCGATACACCACCGATTTTATTGGCGCCTGCGGCTTTGGCCTCGATGCAGACTCTTTGAACGACGAAAATTCCGCATTTCGGCAGCTCGGGATGAACATATTCGACACGGGGCCCGTTTTTACAGTGAAAGGAATTTTAAAGGACTTATTTCCCATGTTGTTCAAGGATATTAAGCTTCTAGGAAGGGTAGAAAAAGAGATCGTCGCTCTCGTTAAGCAAATATTGGAAGAGCGAAAACACGAGCCTTCTAGTAGGAACGATTTCATTGATTTATTGATCGAGTGTAAAAAAAGGGGAAAGTTAACTGGAGAATCCATAGAAAAAAAGAAACCAGACGGTACTCCCGAGATCGTGGAATTAGACATGGATGAACTTTTGATGGCAGCTCAAGTGTTTATTTTCTTTGCCGCCGGGTTTGAAACGTCATCGTCGGCCACCAGCTACACGCTTCATCAGCTGGCATTCCATCCAGAAGTTCAGAAAAAGGTGCAAGATGAAATCGACCAAGTGCTCGCGAAATATGATAATAAGCTGTGCTATGACGCCATCAAAGAGATGAGTTACTTAACGTGGGCGTTCAAGGAGGGTCTACGGATGTTTCCGTCGCTCGGCTTCTTAATTAGGGAGTGCGCGCGTCCTTACACGTTCAAGGACCTCAATTTGTCTATAGACAAGGAGGTAGTGGTGTTAATCCCGCTGCAGGCGCTGCACAACGATCCGCAGTATTTCGACAACCCCCACGAGTTCCGCCCCGAGCGGTTCGATCCGGACCAATGGAAACTGGAGAACAAGTTTGTTTATCTACCATTTGGCGCTGGACCTCGCGCTTGTATCGGTTAGTTAAGTTATGATATTGAGATAATTTTAAATTATGACCAATGAGGAGCAACTAGCCGTATGTATTTCCAACACTCAACACACGTGTGATAATAATATTAGAATAACTGTTTATCAACATATGTATTTAAGCATAATATCGTCCACAAATTATACTAGACATTATTCAATAATCTGATACGAAAATTTATCTCTACACGTCGTATGATACTGTTTCGGAGTCGATTCTTGGTGCAATCATAAAATGTGTAATTGTATTTACATTGTTCGTTGAATATGTTTTAGGCGAGCGGTTGGGTCTGATGCAGTCGTTAGCGGGACTGGCGGCTGTGCTGTCGCGGTTCTCTGTGTCGCCGGCGCCGCAAACGCT
>PDGT01000076.1:181859-192387 GCA_003671415.1 Megathymus violae
GTGGCGGGCGGCGGCACCATCCGCTATCGCGCCAGCGATACGTTCACAACAACTGTGACGTCACCACGACATTCCATTGTCGCGACGCTATTTCGCATTTTTAGCAAGCAGTAGGTATATAGCAAAGTACCAAGCAACCCACCAACTTTACCAAGGAAGTACTCCGTTCCAGCTTGCGAATTACTTATTTCTTATATAATTTGTTTTAACCATCGGCTGAAGTTGTAACCGTATTCGGTCCTCACAAGATTCTTTCACGTCCACAGATACGATTTCCTTGCTATATACATCTAAATATATAATGAAATTCTAATTGATCGCTTTTTGTACATGAAGCATATAGTATATAGAAAAAGCATTATTAATATTGTATTGAAGCAATACAACCCAAAGCAATAGTTTTTAAAATTGTTGTAGAGGATGCTAGAGTTCCGGATTGGTGAAAAAGAAAAGATGACAAAAATGCTCGGTTGAAGCCGTTTTCGGATATATTTGGGACTATCGCTGAAGTAAAACGTTTGCATGCGAGCGTGGGCCGTTGCAGAGAGCCCCCCAAATCTCTTTTTTTTTTACAATTGACATAAATAGACGACTATCATAGACTAGGAAAACATATAGGTTCCTATCAGTCTTCAAGTATATCCGATGAAATATATTTTATTTTACTTTATGATAAATCACACTCAGGTAAATATTACCTAAATATTAAGATTATTATAATTATTGCTTTATTTAATTACTAGATTTTAAGTTTAATTATTTTTCAGGTGCAAGTTCGACGGACAGCACAGAGCAGGTAAATACTTAGATATAAGTTTATTTAAGTAAGTTATTATGTTTTTTCAGGTCATCGAGACAGGTTTATCTGTCGTCATTAATATTGTCTTTGTTCGTCTGTGCGTTTGTGTGCACTAATCTCAGAAACTGCTCAACCGATATCGTTTTTATTAACGTATTGCAGTAAGCATCGATTTATATTTTAAGTTCGTTTTGTTGCAATCCGTCCGTAAATAAAAAAGTTATAAATTAAAATATTACTGATTCACGGAAAGGGAAAAACCAAGTTCTAGAACAATGCAAGTGCTATTTCCAAGCGTAAGACATAGTTTTTCTCAAGCGAAGAGAGGGCGGTTTACTAATATGTGTAAATAGTCAGGGGCCCAATTCTGCTAATTTATATAAATTGTCATACTATTACGATTCTATTGAGAGTCAATTGTAATTCAATTATCATTGTGACAAATTGTCTATTCTGCAAAAATATAAATGTAATCTCAATAGAATTGCAATTGAATCGTAATTGAGTCTCAGTTGTGTCTCAGTTGTATGTTTCTCAGTGTTCCCTATTAAAATCTACCATGATGCTGAATGAGTCAATCAAAGATTGTTTTATTTTAAATAAATGTTTTCCTTATTTTTTTGATTTAATTATGAGTATTAATAATATATTAACTAAACTTAAGTGTTTTGTCGATAGCACAAGACCCAACGTTATTAAAAACACTTTATTTATAAGACGGTGGCTGTGTTTAGTAGTTATCTATGACAACGTCAAAAATAAACAAAGTAAAACGCTGTCATGAGAATATTGTCAACAATAGTACTTGTCAAAAAGAAAATATCACCGTCATTACAGTGGAGCCAAACAACATAATATGTTGTAACATAATAACATATTATATTATAATGAAAAGCGAAGTGAAAGAAAGTGAGCTGCAAGGTTTGAATCTCAGCATGCACAAGAGCCTGAAGGACAGGGGCAGCAACCCGATCTCTCCGGCTTTCACACTACACAGTTGTAGTATGAACACAGGCAACATCAGTGACAGCCTGCCCCACGACGACGTCGTTATGGATATAAACTAATTACTGGTTAGTTTTACTACTTCCATTCTTAATAATGTATCTACATTAAAAATGACAGTTTCTACTGCTGCTGCTTATAAATATTTATTTTATCCTTAGAACCAGACAATACTGCCGATGCTGATGAGCAGAGCCACCGCAATGTTAGAAGCACTGGATAATTTGAGCTCGCATGCCTCACGAGATCATGCTTAAGCCACCAATTGATTAGTTGCAGCTCTAGAGACCTTTAGTAATAGGCTCAATGAGCCAATCAAATTAATATTAGAAGAACCTACACATACGGTAAATTAATATTTTTTCTTGCCTAAACATTCTCAATGTTCTTAAATGTAAGTACTTGTTAATTAAACTATTTTATTTTTTCAGGTACACAGGAAGATGTTAAGAGTTATATCTACGATTCTGAAAGTGATTCATTTAGTTAAGTTAATTAGTATTAGATGTATGTTAATTTTATTTATTTAATGATATGATAAAATTAGGAGCTGGATCATATTCCTTAGGTATGTGTACACTTCTTAACCAAGAAATTTCAAATTGACAGCAAAAATATAATATCAGTATTAAATTTACTTTAAATATTACAATGCACATAATGACTAATCAGTTCTACTTAGGATAGCTAGCGCTTAGCACAAGTTATGAATTAATATATGTATTTCTAATTCACAGAACAACAAAAACCCAGAAAAATGCAGATGTTATCTTTAAGCGTAAGGTAGTAGTAAAATAACCGTTTTTTACTACTTGCATATGAATGTATATACTGTACATATACCAATAAAAATTTTTTACAATTTTTGTCTGTCTTTTTGTTTGTTCTGACTAATCTCTGAAACGGCTAGAGCGATTTTGACAGAACTTTCAGTGGCAGGTAACTGATGTAATAGGGAGTAACTGAGGCAACTTTTATTTCTACTAAAAAACTTTTTTGTTAAATTCCACGTGGACGAAGTCGCGTTCACAGCTAGTTTGAAATAAATTTGAATATATCCCAAGGATATTTACTTTGCTTTAATTTGATTCCACTCTTGGATGTGCATAGGCCATGCTACATATTGCTTAAATATGTCAATGGTTCAGTGCCTGTGTAGTTTGCCTTATAGCCCTCCAACACTAGTTTGTGACACAAAACAAAGCACTCTTGTCAACTAGTGTCAGCTACGACCCGGTAGCATAAAACGATAATGCATTTAGTATCTGGAATCGTAATTTAATGTTATAAAAACGGTCAGTATTGTGTTAGTGGGCGCATATTAGAATAGATAATTTATGATTTGTTTTACAAACACAATTAATTTTACTCACGTTCAAATTAGGTGGTATTCCATCCTTACGTCGTCGTCGTGCATGAAACGGAGTTAATTTTTCATACAACGTTCGAAATTGTGTTTTCCCAAGTCTAAATGTTTTTATAAATTCCGACTCGGGTGCCTATGGCGCGGAAAGCATCAACATTATACCTCATTATAGTTGGCGATTTACGACGTTGCTGAGCCGTATGTTGGTTATTAATGCGAAAATATGTTAACGGAAGGTACCCGAGGTCTCATTGTTTAATATTAATATTTTTATCAAGCGCGAATTCTGCAAGAGACCTATGGTTGTTCAATTGTGTTTCGATTGTAAAACTATCATTGAGAGACGATCGATATAAATGTCAAACAAACGTCAGTTAATAGCGGACTTCCATTTATTGTATAATCGAAAGACAACTGTAACGCGATTGAAGTGCAGAATACCAAATTGTCCAATGATAATTGAGTTGTAGTTCAAAAGTTCATTGGAACACAATTGGTCTTAAATAATTAACAGAATACCAAATGTGTCAAATCATACTATCGAGGCTCAATTGAGACTCAATCGAAGCGTTTGTAAATTAGCAGACTTGGGGCTTGTTAGATACATTATATTCCTTATGCGATAACAGTAATGTAAAACACAATTTAAAGTCAATTCCCCCTTTTATTAAATAATTACAATCAATATAAATATAAAAGTATATTAATTTATATCCTGCTTAATATATATTATATGTCAATATCGTTGCATAGATGGCATAGTTGCGTAGATGGTTTGTATGCCATCTATGCAACGATATCGGTACTTAAATATATGCTACTGTACTAGTTCAACGAACGAATATCGTAGTTCCAGCCGTGCCGACAGATGTCACATGTCACACGGTCTGTATTTGGAACACAATACCTAATACTATAATGAATAATATAAAGGGTTACAGGTTAAGTCGACCTAGATCCTTACGGGGCTTGTAGTTACTATGAAACACCCTACCCTAAACTTTACCCTTTACAAGATATTTAACATTTAGTTTTTTTATAAATATTGCCGATATTCTGGTTATTAGGTTAGATAATTTAGAATTTCTGAGTATTATTATTATTTTTTAACGATTTAATATGTTTTATAACTTTAATAACCAAAATTGTAGGTAACTTAACGAAGTGGATTGCAGTAGACGATTGAAAGTTGAAAAAGTTCGTAAATTTTTACGAAGTTTACTTTCTTATAGGAATATAAAAAAAAATGTATTACAGCAGCGCTGCGGGTATGCTTTAAAATTTCTACGTATCTTTAGCTATTCAACGATGTATAACAATCTAGGGTTTTGTTACAATTCGTAGAAAAATTTCGAATAAAAGCCACCAGGGAGGTGAATAATATAGGATTTAATGCGTTTCATTTATCACTTAGAAAGAAAAACAAAACAATAATAAGGTACAAAATCACATTTATTAGATTTACAAATCATGTTCAACATGTCCACCTCTGTTGCACACACAAATTCTCATTTGTTTTCTGAGTCCACTCTTTACTATACCAGTAGTTAAACGCCGTCTCATTTTATTCGCCGCATTTATTATTCTCTCTTAAGACATCCATAGTGCTAATCGGATGACGCTCACTGTACACGATACTCTTGTCCTTGTGTGTCCGCACACATAAAAGTCCATAGGGGTGTGGTCTGGACTTCTAGCTGGCCAGGGTATAGGGCCACCTCGTCCAATCCACTTGTTACGATGATTTGTGTCCAGCCATTCTCTTAGACATTTATTTATTCAAAGGCATTCTTATGCGAAAAGGTTATTACAAACTTGATTACTTTCGGGATGCTACTGCTTGGACACGAGTTTGATATTAAGCCAGGAAATAGCCATAAGTGCTTTCTGTAACTGTGAGTAAAAAAAAAAAACTCCCGGGAGTTTCTTGCCGCTTCTTCTTCCGGGACCACTCACGGGAGAGATTTGTTGAAACGATGGCGTAGTTTGACGTTCGAAAAGTGTTTGTAAAAATCAACTTCGAATAAAATTCCATTCCATTTCATATCGAGCCATGTCGCTAACATAATTGCCACAAATTGATTATTATTCATTAATTTCGTATATTTCTAATGCATATTATATAAAAATATTACTTTTCTGCACACATTCTCCATGTAAACATTAACTGTGCCAAAATTCGCACTCCTCGTTCGCGTAATTGTAGTAAAATGGGGTGCAAAGCTTTACGTATTAATATATAGATAGGTAAATAACTATCCATATACAGTTGAAAAATTTATTATTTCATCGATTTTAATTATTGAATAAATTAATAAGAAAGGTTGTTGAAATATTATAATGATTTAGTCAATTTGCAACACAAATTTAGACTAAACAATTAAAGAAAAATATTCTCAGCTATGTATATGGTGGCGATTGCCGTGTAAAAAATAAAATATAATTCTCAAAAGGTTCCAAAATAGTTAGGTAAATCTTTATACAATACCTCAAGGGTGATGACAGAGAACCGATTGACTCACTCGGTCACCGAACACTTCCGTAAACTTAATAAAATATAATAAAACTTAATAAAATATGAAGGCGAAACTGTATATGAATGATTGTTTTTAATACAAGCCTACCGATCTGTAGATAACTATACGTATATTTCCCTGTATTACTGTTTCATTTGAGTTATGTTAATTAAAACATAATGCTACGTTAATGTTTACAATCAAAATGTCGTTAACGTAAACGTCAAATAGGACACCACGCGGACGCAGTTGCGGGCGAGGGTATGTTATGTAGGCTAGGTACGATTCTAGGTAGATTCATACAGACGTTCATAACTAGAACCCTAGCACTAACCCCATTAGTACCCTCCTTTTAGGCGACATGGTCAGGACGTTTTGCACGATCGGTTCGCGGGACGGTTGCGAGCGACCTCCGCCGCCCGACACGCACAGATGTCGTGCCGCCGCGGCGTAGCTGTACTATCATCAACGTATACATTTATACGTTACATACCGGCGATATAAAAGACTCTGGATTGATTCGTCATGTTTACTCGCGCAAGAACGCTCGCCCGGTTACGTCGCGCGATGATCGCATTGGCCTTTGTGCTTGTAGCCCTCGTGGCCGCCTACCTCTACAGCACCAGGAATTTTAAGTACTGGGAGGAGAGGGGAGTCAAGGGCGATAAACCCATCCCGCTATTCGGGACTAATCTATCTAACTACCTAGTGAGGAAAAGCGTAACGGAAGTTATCGTCGACCAGTACTGGAAGTATCCGAACGAGAAGGTCATCGGGGGATTCAGAGGAACGAAGCGCGAATTAGTCATCAGGGACCCAGATATAGTCAGGCAAATATTGACCGTTGACTTCAACTATTTTTACCCACGAGGCCTGATCGACTCAAAGTATGGATTGGAACCGATACTTCGCAATCTGTTCTTTGCAGACGGAGACTTATGGCGGCTGCTGCGGCAGCGCATGACGCCGGCTTTCTCGAGCGGCAAGCTGCGAGCCATGTTCCCGCTGATCGTAGAACGTGCTGAGCGTCTGCAGGCGCGTGCGATGGCCGCCGCCGTCGCCGGGATTGCGCTCGACGCGCGCGACCTGATGGCGCGATACACTACTGATTTTATTGGCGCCTGCGGCTTTGGCCTCGATGCAGACTCTTTGAACGACGAAAATTCCGCATTTCGGCAGCTCGGGATGAACATATTCGACACTGGGCCCATTATTACAGTGAAAGCAATCTTGAAGGACCTATTCCCCATGTTGTTCAAGCACATGAAGCTTTTAGGAAGGGTGGAAAAGGAGATCGTTGCTCTCGTTAAGCAAATATTGGAACAACGAAAACACGAGCCTTCTGGTAGGAACGATTTCATTGACTTATTGATCGAGTGTAAAAAAAAGGGAAAGTTAACTGGAGAATCTATAGAAAAAAGGAAACCAGACGGTACTCCCGAGATCGTGGAATTAGACATGGATGAACTTTTGATGGCAGCTCAAGTGTTTATCTTCTTTGCCGCTGGGTTTGAAACGTCATCGTCGGCCACCAGCTACACGCTTCATCAGCTAGCATTCCATCCAGAAGTTCAGAAAAAGGTGCAGGATGAAATCGACCAAGTGCTCGCGAAATATGATAATAAGCTGTGCTACGATGCTGTCAAAGAGATGAACTACTTAACGTGGGCGTTCAAGGAGGCTCTACGGATATTTCCGTCGCTCGGATTCTTGATTAGGGAGAGCGCGCATCCTTACACGTTCAAGGAACTCAATTTGTCTATAGACAAGGGAGTCAGTGTGTTAATTCCGCTGCAGGCGCTACACAACGATCCGCAGTATTTCGACGACCCCCACGAGTTCCGCCCCGAGCGGTTCGATCCGGACCAATGGAACTCTGAGAACAAGTTTGTTTATCTACCATTCGGCGGTGGACCTCGCGCTTGTATCGGTTAGTTAATAGTTATGATACTGAGATAATTTTATGTTATGATAAATGAGCAACAAATAGCCGAAAGAATTCCTTTACACAACACACGACCGATAAATTAATTATTTATTATTAATAAATAATATTACTAATATTAGAATAATTGTTCCTCAACGTATGTATTTAAGCATAATATCATATACAACCGATAGGTACGCGACATTTTTTTTAGATCTCTACACATCATGTGATACTGCTTCGTAGTCGATTCTTGGTGCAATCATAAAATGTGTAATGTTGTTTACATTGTTCGTTGAATATGTTTTAGGCGAGCGGTTGGGTCTGATGCAGTCGTTAGCGGGACTGGCGGCTGTGCTGTCGCGGTTCTCTGTGTCGCCGGCGCCGCAAACGCTGCGCCACCCGCGCGTCATCCCGGCCTCCGACATCGTGCAGAGCGTCAAGGGCGGACTGCCACTACTATTCAAGGAAAGGTCTAAGCCGGTGCATTCTATGTGAGCCGACTCAAGCAAGTTGTATTATGGCACAAGGAGCTTGAATATCAAATGACACTTGATACGACTTTTGGATCATTATTTGTTTACTGATCTTAATATAGACAAGTAAAAATTTTAATGAACGTTAAAAGTTAATAAGTGCGATTGTGAATTGGGAGCAATACAGAGAGTACAAATTGCATATGTTGGATACTGTTACAATATGCCCAGGAGACAATACGTAACTCTATACTTAAATAACAAAGTTATACTCAATATGAGCATCAGGAAAAGTTGCACTTTACTTCGATAGTTAAAAAAGTAATGTGGAACAAAAAGCCAGAATACCTGTTTGAAAACCTCAACTGGATTATGGATATTTATTTCTCATCGCACCTTGTGCTGGCACACACGTAAGCTTTTACAGACAACCGCACACAAGACAGTTGGTTGTAACGGCTGTTTCAAATTTGCTGCAGAAAGAATACGATATGACTTAACACCCCAGTGATAGAACAAACATCTGAATGCTTCAAAGTCAAATATTAATCAGGTTTACTAAAAAAAACAACTTATTACAGAAAATTTAATATATTCCCTCTCTTAAACATCTAAAGATAAATGATTTTTTTTCCAATTATGTAATTATTTTTATATCTTACCCACGCAAATCCACAAACACGGTTGTTATTATGTGGTTTTTTAATTTTTTATAATTTTTTAATGTATCGTGTTTATTACAAATTAACAACTGGTCATGGGAGAATCCAGGATAACTCCAACTCCCGCGTCACAGCTGACTGAGTGGGTGAAAAACAGCGCTGCACGTGACTAAACCTTTTGCATTATTACTAAATAAGTTTATTTTATTATCAGAGATTTGTATCTTGTATTTTGAGTATTAATAAAAATATTTTATTATTTATTATATTTTAATCGTTTAGTAAGTTGAGAAATTTTGACATAACAATGTTCTAGAGATCAAATTCATCATCAAATTGTAAAAAATACGTAATTAAGTAATATGTGGGTTGTTGTAGCCGAAACGCAGACGGGTAACTATAACAGTTAACTTGTAAAGTGCTTAAGATGGTATACTTTTGAAGGGCGGTAGAATATTTGAACGGTTCCTCTGGGGACCGTGTGGGAACTAGTAATTTTCCTCCTGCCACAGTTAGTATTTAATACACCTCAGACCGATGGCTGTTGCGCCACAGTCGGCGCGACAGTCGTGTCCAATATAGCGTTTGCAAAATGTAAAGTATTCCCAAATATTTCTAATGTCCGAGCCCTGGACCTCGACACCAGTACGTTTGACACTGCTCAACCATACTTAGGTATTTAAAAAATCATTCTAACACCAACGTATCATTAACGAAAGATTCTGAAGCCCCGCCATAGTTACCAGTTGCGTTACAAAAAGTTTGTGATTGGTGTTAATCTAATATAAAGCTCATACAGAAAAATTCCGCCGCTGATATGAAAAAAACTTTATCGTGGGTTATACTCGCCTTCTTATCAGTGAAGGGCATGGTTTAAATAAATAACAAGGCGGGTACCCACGGTTATCTGTGTTGGCCCACTTAATTGATTTTTAACTGGTTTATTTTGTTGCGTGTGCTTCGAGCTGATTTTGCTTCATCTATCTTCCGTATGTTATACACACATTATGTACTTACCCCATAATGTTAAACTCGACTCCCCCTAGTAGTGTTATCTGTGTGGAAGTCCGGTTTTCATCAGAAACGCAACATTTTTTGTTTTTGTCACGTGATATGTTTTGATTAAAAAAATGTTTAACAGAGTTTATGTGAGTATTTACTGTAAAAGTCATGCATTTATTTCCCTTCGAATAATATGTGGCTGGTAGATTTTATAATGTTATTATATAAATATATAATAAAACAATATAAACATGTTTAAACAGAAGCTACCAAAGGTTATATCAGGACTATTTGTGAGTATCAATATGAGCGTAAACTTTAATACTTTAATTACTTTTACATTTTAATATGAAATAATATTGCTAGCCCCCCTGTACCGAACGCCCTCGCGTTCCATTCCCAGCGTTATTTCTATTTCGTTGTGTCCATACCCACAAACAACAAACTATAAAGATAAACAGTAGATTTTGTGAACAGATGAGATCACGGCCGTCGACGACACGTGGCCTTGAACTTTAACTTTTTATTATAATTATCGTAATAACGTCCGGGCAGGTAACAAAATCGTACACATGAATGTGGATTTCTTGAACAAGTTTATAGCTTATTTAATAATAGCTTAGGTAAGTACCTAATCATCAGTCTCGCAGTTGACGTTATTGCAGCAATTTACTATTTAAGAGCGTGTTTCTAGCATCGTTGCTGTTGTGTGGTCGGTCGTGGCCTTCGTCGACCTGCGCCGTGTTCGTTGTATCGCACCATTCCTGGACGAGCA
>PDGT01000076.1:202462-217150 GCA_003671415.1 Megathymus violae
CTCGTTACACCGAATAAACAAGCCTCTATGCTCGAGCATTCATTCACAAGACGCACGTCTGTCACTCGAGCGAGGGAAACTGGTCCTTACCCCGCGGGCCAAAAGTCCATCGACAGGCGACAGCGAAGGCGAGTTCCTCGTGGGCCGCGATCGCCGTGTAATTGCTTATGGTACTTTGTATTTAGCTTTATTCGCGAATTCCTTTGTCGCTCCCGGGCGCTCGAACGCAATTTGTTTAGCGTTTCATCCTTGTCGGTGTGAAGTCGACGCTTTGTGGGGACACGGAGCTATTAGAGACGTGTCGTCGGACTTTTTCTTTGATGTTCACGGTAAATGTAGGCTGTGTGGCGGGGACGAGCAGGATAATACAATTATTTAGATAAGTATTCCTTTGAGAAGCGAGATTACGATTCATAAACATGTCGTTCGGTCTGTAGAATTGGACGTGGACTCGGGGCCGGTGGAGTGGCTCCTTGTGGTGACGCGCTCTCGTGTTTAATTAGCATTAAATTGTGTGTTTACATTTTTGATTATATAAATGGACGAATACTTAAATTTCTATTTCTATTAATAAACTGGAACGTCAAAATATGATATGTAGACCTGTACCACAGACGACCCCGCAGCCTAGTCGGTACCGTCCCTGCTTGCTGAGCCAATCTCAACGGGGGCAGACATGTATATGGCAGTCAAATGTATATTTTGAACTGTAACTTTGATTCACAAAAATCGTGAGTACCGGTTACAGTTTACGGTTACGGTTACATGTCCGCGATGATATATGTTGATCGATGTGACGTTCAACATCCATTCAGAAGTTGATTATTGGCACTCGCTTTAAAAAACTAAACAAAGAAATTTCTACTCTTTAAAAAAGCTAGTTCGTATGGGAGATGGCAAAGAGTGGAAGTAATTATTCGCTAATCACATCCTGTAAACTAAAGTGTTTGTCCGTTTTGCTGGTGACTGACAGGCCACGTCGTGGAAGGTGGCCGTCGGCCGTGAACTGTAACACCAGACCAACGGTAACTTTATTTATACCGTAAAAGTATTGTAAACAGAGCACGAAATTTGTTAGTTTGTGTATATGCGGAACCTAACAGAAAAACTTTGTACCGTTTTAAAGATATAATATTTTGGATGGATATTGGCTCTATAAACATGTAAATGTAATAAATTTTTCAACCCAAATGGTATTTATATAAAGTAAGTTCATGAAAATTACAGGTTGAAAATGGTTCTCTGTTTTACAGTTTAAACATATTTTATGAATTATAAGATAACCCCATAGGTAACCTTGATACGAGATTATGCGACGTATGACGAGTGTTGCTTTTATTATTTTCTAGATTCTGTTATCCTACATTTTCCAGGGAAAAAGAATATTATTTTGAAGGTAAGTAGAGACAAATGGCTAGTCGCGTAGAGGGTCCGGGCGGTCGGCGATCTGCGGTCGGCGGGCGGTGCAAAGGACCGACCGCGTTTACCATAATAGTGGTGCACCTTTAACGAAGGGGTTTGCGCCCCCTTTCCCTAAAGGGGGTCGCATCAGATGTCGGCTTCAAGGCTTCCAGGCCAAAGCCAGCCTCGGGTGGTGTTTAGTGGGTAGGCCCCTAGGTTTCTCGGGAGTCCCACATAACCAGCGCAGCCGGCTGCGCTGGTATGCTATGAGCATTCACCACCCCCCTCCCCCGCTTCCCGGAGGGTAGCCCTTTTTCCAATTGTCTGGGCGCAAAAAAAAAAAAACGAAGGGGTTTAGGATGTCGCTCGAGTGCTCGCCGGAGCGAGAGAACGTAATTTCGGAGTTTTCTTTGGAAATTTTCCGTGGGGTTGGGTGCATTCAAAGTTAGACTCGGTTATCGCGTATCGCACGAGTCCCGTCACTTCGGACACCCGAGTCCATCCGCGTAATCGAACGGGCGCGAGATCAACACCGGTGCATTTAACACAATCGTCCGAAATTAACATATATATTATCATATATCATATATGTATACATTGTCTTCAATACGTGTAGCTGCGTTAGAACGATAGCTGGGGGTAGATTAGTTATTAATGTTTTAAGAGGTACATTACACAGCTGCTACAACGTGTTGTAAACACGAGAGCAACGCGTCTCAGTCCGACGGCGGCCGGCTTCGCACCGTGTAATAAGTCAACACAGTGAGGCCGGAGGTTTGTTAGAATAGAAAACGACGTCGCTAACGTTCTCCGTCGAGCTGCCGCGGCAGTTGTCTCCACCGTGGTGCAGGAGGATGTAGCCCGGCCGCTAGCTGCAGATGTCTGTACATTGCAGTGACCTATGTTATTAAAAACATGTGTTGAGTAATCAGTCTTACCTCTCCAGTAATTTAAATAAATTTTTAACTTGTGATATGGTATATTTTTAGAACATATGAGTAGGTTAATTTTTATATGTCTATATTTTTGTCTATTATAAACATAAATTATCCAAAACCCTTTAATTGTGATTAGTTTACGTGATCGATCTCGGTGACTAATAAAATTATAGCTACATTATACATTACGTTTCCCATCACGTTTACATTACACAGGCGGTCGGGCTGCACGGGGCGCGCGGGCGAGCTGCGACCTCCTCGCCCGGAGCGAGCGATAAATCCAGTTCCCGTCACTATCGTAACCTCTCGTGTAAATACACGACGCGAGATACGAACACCGCTTTCTTTGCTTTTAATAAACTGTGCCCGGGGACAGCAGGGCTGCGGGGACGGCGGGGACGCTTCCACTACGTTTAACGTTGCGTTTTTTGAATCTATTTCTAACTTTGCGTTCCGGGAGAGTGCGGATGTCAGCAGACTTAAATAAACACGAGACGGTCCCATTTAACTGTAGCGTAGGTGTCTGCCGAATACAGGTTTCCGAAGTTAATTTTGTATCTCATTTTTCAGGAGACCGGAGCTGTAAAAATTTTTATGAAATACAAATTGTTTGGTGTTTCAGTCGCGGCGGCGGACACACCGTTTTGGGAACAAACACCGTTCACCAGATGGGTGACGACCATCAACTTGTTTCGACGAAGTTTCCAATTTTTATAAACTGTATGTATGTACCTATTCTTAGTTTCTGACATAGAGTAATAAGTTCTTTCGATTGAACGTGAAAGATAACAACGTACGTATCATACTTGGAAATGAAAGTTAAATCAATCAATATCTAATATTTTCAAAATTCGTACAACTTTCAAAAATGACAAATAGCACATTTAATGAAGTATTCAATGAAATACTGAACGATTTAAACCGTGTGCCATCTTTAAAAAAGCATCTTCATGTCAAATGAAAACGATCAAGCATTAGTAATCGTCGTGTAAACTTTATTTCAGAAACTGCAATAGATTTGACAGAGCTGTCAAGTTAACACAGATACGTGTTAGTTGAACAAGATTATGATCAGCTTTTCAGAAATCAGCGTTTATTCTTTAATTTTTCAAATTAAATTTACCGCTGCGGTCATGACGTCATTAGTTAAATCGAATGTACTTTAATTCACACCTATCGGACGATGTAACAAATATCAGGAACTAAGCAGTGACACGTACGGCGCTGCGGACGGGGGCTAATGGCTGTCATCTGCAGGTGATCTATGTTCAATGTCGCGCCACTCGTCAACGCCACCTGTGGCGTGCGTCGGCCATTTGACGAGGACTAGAACGATACGCAAGACGACGCCGCGGCCCCCGCGGCCCCCGCGTCCCCCGCGCCCAGAGAGGCCGCCGCGTTCTCACACTAGCCGGCCTTTGCAAATAATGCAACATCAAAATCATCGTTGTAACGACGTCACATTGAAATAGTGATTTCACTGTGAGGTAGCGATGTCTGAACCGGAGCTGTCGATCGAGGACGCCGTTCATGTTTTTGTGTTGTCTCTGTTTTGTGTTATTGTGAATAAGATAATCCCATTATTAATTAAAAACGCATATGTAAGGAATGTCTGTGTAATAAAATACTTAGTATGTTTAGATTTATTGTGATAAATATAAAAATTTCGAATGAGCGTAGTCATATTATAACTTTACGTTTCACCAGCAAACCGCGCTCGCTTCGATTCAGATAAACTACGCCTTGCGCTTTGAAATATGATATGCATCGTTCTGGACTGGGTTTTCCTTGTTCTATGAATTACAAATTACGATATTAATTTATAACTTTTTTATTTATGGACGGATTGCAATGAAACAAACTTTAAGTATTAAGTGATATTACTGCAATAAATTAGTGAAAATTAGCGCGCCCACACGCACGAAGAAACAGACCAACATTTTAACAACTGTTATATTTGGTTCTATTGTGTTATTAGCATCATCATCATCTCAGCCGGACGACGCCCACCGCTGGCTGGGCACAGGCCTCCCCCAACGATCTCCACGACGATCGGTCCCGCGCTGCCCTCGGCCAGTTATTGTGTTAATAAAGTAGCCTCTAATAATATATTTTCTCAGATATCCTTCATGTACAGAAATCGATCAGTTATAATTTTATTATGAGTACCTAGAGATATGTTTAGATTCAAAAATCTCGAACTTTGGTCATTTACGATTGTGACTAATTTCATTATTTTTGTTTGCACTAAGTAACTAAAATATTCAAGTTAAATTACAAATAAATATATTTGTGTTTAATTTGGTCATATCCATTGTAGATACAGATACGGAGTCTATTAACTTCCTATTTTTTAAATGAACAGTCCTTTAAATAATTGTTGTGGGATGATGTACAACAAGGGTTCTCCATTCAGTTTGCTCGAATTGTCAATAGGACATTTTTTCATGTGCCGTTTCAGCGCATTAAAATAACATGGCCGTTACGGAATGCCCGGTACATGTGAAACGTTCAAGTTAATATTAGAATTTATAATTAACAAGAACCAATAAAGAAATATGGAATAAATTAATAAAAAAATATAATTCCGTTAAGTAAAATCAATATAATTTTATTATTATTTACATTAATGTATACTGTAGTGTTATAATTAAAGAAAATAGAATATGGAAGATAGGTACATTGTATTGTATTAAACTATTCTGGGTGGTTACAATAAAATAAGTTACAGTAGTATAGAAGTTACAATAGCATAAAATAAGTAAAATTCACTTGATAAGTAGGTCTTGGCCTATGGCTAGGCCCGTCAGTTCTCCGGCGGGCAGCGCGCGGAGGCTACGGAGACGAGCGTGCGTCGGGGAGCACGAGACGATCGGTGTCTCCGGCGTGCAGCGCGCGGAGGCTAGGAAGACAGGAGCGCGCGTCGGGGAGCACGAGACGATCGGTGTCTCCGGCGTGCAGCGCGCGGAGGCTACGGAGACAGGAACGTGCGTCGGGGAGCAAGAGACGATCAGTGTCTCCGGCGTTCAGCGCGCGGAAATCATGGAGACGAAAGTGATAACCGGTTAATAAATTACGAGAGGCTGCCCCTTCTCGTCAAACACCTCACCTTCGATACTGACGAATTTTCTAGACTTGTTCCTTTTCGTGTTTCTTTTTCATTTATATCAGAAGTCTCGTACACGGGCCCCTTGATAGTAAATGATTAACTCTACGTTTGAATTTCCATAACGACAAAAGCTTCTTTGACACGTTACGACCAAAGAAGATAAAGAGAATCCGCTTATTAATTACGGTCCGAAACTGCAACCGAAACGTCTTAAAATTATTTGACGGTAGAGTTCAGAAGACAGTCGGTTGCTAGCGAATCATGTTAAATTTTAAACTAAAAGGTCTCGAATTGGTAGGTGGAGAACCCTGCGATCTCCAACAGGAGAGATTGGGTATTAAGACGTCCGTTTAGGTGTAGCTCTCAAATCATAACAAAACTAGGACTATTTTTACTGTGTTTTATGTATGTGTCGGTGGATCGTGTTATGTGTGTCCGACGTCCAGCGTTGCGGTCAGGGCTGTAGACTAATGGTCCAACGAGCCAGCGCCATCGATGCCTACTTCCGCAACTAGTCACATAAGAGGAAATAACACAAATATGGAACTAATTTCAATTTGAATTGTATGGGGACTACTTGTGTTATATAGTCGTATTAAGGAACTCAGGCGATGTCGTTACCTTAGTTCTTCTACTACTACTGCCTTTGGTGTTCCGAATGTACTTGGGCATTGGTCACCACTTACCGTTAGATGGCCGGGGTGGTAGCTTGTCGGCTATTTAAATAAAACTTCACGAACGGATCCGTGCTTTGTCGTGTACGTTACGCCATCACTCTCAACTCGTCGAAGGTATCGGGGGAAATAAGAACTACGGTGAAGTCATGTAGGATTTTTTCCGATTAAGTTCACCACGACGGCATCGTATTGGCAACAGTGATAACACTCGTAAGAATTTTTCAGAACTCTCTTAGAGTAAGAAGAAGCTTGGAGTCATACTTTTATGGCGTTGATCGTGAGTTCATAATTATTTATAGACAATGTAGGTACAGTCTCCGTCTGTGGCGAAGTACTTGGAGTGGCAGCATTGACGTGTCGGTTAGTGGTCGGTGCGAAGGGGGTGTTGACGAACTGCGTTTAATTGAAACCACTTTACTACAACAAGGTACGTGCAAATTTATAAATCCAATAATGTTGAAACTGCTGGATGACGTATAGTCAAATAGGCTTCAATCCATTAGCGGTCCATTGCAGGACGCGACACTCCTCGTAATGGAGGAGTAATATGTAATTACTTTCTACAAAACAGGTGAGTTCATAATTTTTCAACATGGCTTGCAGTACACGTGTGTGGTGGACTCAACAACAATAATATAAGTTATTTATTTATTTTATTTATTTATTTAATTAATTAGCACGGTTATAGACTGATTACACTAATTAAATACAAAGTTTGTAACAGGGCATAATATAATAGATTTAACAAAAATATCTACGAGACAATCAAAACAAGACAAGATTATATAATAATCAGTTACAAAAACCATATTTTTGGTACTTGAAAGTTATGCGCCTTCTCTATGTATGTAGATCTATATATGCACCTGCCGTAGACACGACTGCAGGTCCGTAGCGCTAAATTCACATTCTAAAATCAAATTCTCATTTGCATTGTAACCGACTGCTCCCTAAGCGACAAATGAGCCAGGATAGCCTTCAAATAACAGAAAATGCCATTAACTAGCATACATAATGTACCGGTCGGTTTCACCAGCAAATTCAGTAATATTTGCTATTATCTCTGGTACGTAATGTAATAATCTATGACAATGCACCCGGGAGCGTGCGATCGCGCGCCCAAATTAGAAACCGCGTACCGCACTGCTCACGTGTAAAAAGACTCAACCGGCAGAACGGGTCGTTCGTATTTGGACCCTATTGCAACGTGACAAAGCTGTAGGTCGAACATGGGTAGCGTCATGTATGATGTTTGCATGCAACGAACCGTCACGTCCAGGTAGGTGGAAACAGAATCGTCGTGGAAGTAGCAAGAAGCGCGGAATTTAGTTTTAAAGCGCTGTTTTTATGCCACGGGGATCACTCGAACGTTGCCGTGGCGTCATTTGCGACGGAATACATTGCTGGTTGGAAATTGCTCGGGTGATGCCGCGTATTTGGCCGACGGCCAGTGTACACTGCGAGCCGGCGTTCGTTTTGTACGACGATGATAATTCCAACTGTAAAATTATGTATATTTGCAACTCCACTAATTTGTAGTTCATATGAAATTTGAGTCGTCGACTGTTTCTTATTTCAGATGTGTCGGTCGTTTAGTTACTCTAGTGTATTGTATGTGTAAGCTTTGAAAATGATACAGAATAATAATTTGTAACTACACGATTATTTAAACGATTATGAAAACTGCAAACTAGTACTCACGGTTATGTACAACCAACTTCAAGTAGAACTTAGGATCTATTTGAAATAGGTCGTTAATTTTTTTGTTGATTTGACAAATCTTAATATTAATAAAACAACTGTCTGAATGTAATTTACTGAATAAATGACAAGTTACAGATTGATACTCAACTGCATAATAAACATTCATATTTTTATTATCAGATAATATTTATAACGTTAGATACGAAACTAATGTGTATAACCAACATCGACGAATTATATAATCATAATGTTATATTAATATTGAATGCGGCACCAAAACATAACATTACATGTAACGGCTATTGCTCGATGTCGTCACGATACTAAATAATTATAAAAATATTATAAATTTATTTACATGCATACATGTGTTTGAAGGCATAGATGCTGAGAAATGATGCAAGAGTCTGGCACGAATTTATAGTCACATAAACATAAGAATGAAGGTTAAGTTGAGCTGTCCTCCGGCAAGTGGCAATGACTAGAAGAAATCGAACTTTCTGTAGAATCAAAAGGGAATGCAGCGCTGGGAACTGGTTATGTTAGCAGAAGGCTGAGAATAGCGGTTAGTTCTGAACAGGAATGTTTCGAATGGGCTGATCTTGACAGTGGTGTGCCGCAAGGCGATATACTTCCTCCAATGTTCTTTTCGTTGTTTATAAAGTCTATCACTTCTTTTATTTTATTATTTGTTTTCTTTTATTTTATGAATTATTCCTGCCATTTGTATGTCGACGAATAACAGTTGTATGTTCAGACGGATGTCGATAATCTCAAGAATGCTAACATGAACGTTAATGTTAATTTAGAAACTTTATGAAGCCGGTCGCACTGTCACGGTGTTGCTGGTAATCCATCCGAGTGTCAAGCGATGCTGTTAGGCAGCTCAAGAACATTGCCTAAGGTAGGCTATTCTACTTTACCTTCCATTTTTATAACGGCGACGCTATCCCTTTATGTCAATCTGTTAAAAATCTTTGTTTAATGATAACTACAGTTGGCAATCGTCCCACGTGCGGTCTTACGGCGTGATTATTGATAACAGACTGCCAGGCATCCGAGCGTGGTGATTTCACGTCGATCTAGTCAATACAGAGGACAGTTTACTTCTTATATAGGATTATATTTTATACAATTTATTTTCACCTTTTATGATGTTAAAGAGTTCGCTGTACGGAACTTTTGAAGGGTTTCTTAAATGGTGAGCTTTTTGGAGTTTAGTTCACCAAGTGATAGGAGTACAACTGGATCAGACTAAATGCTTGTAAAACTGAGTTTGTATTTTGGCTACTTCCGGGACAAAGGTCTAAAATTTACTGAATATATATATATTCGCTTTCGATGTCATCAAGGAATTATTTGAATTGTCTGAAATTTACAGTCGAAACTACCACTTTCATGACATTTTGAAATTCAAATTTTTTAGAACAGAGGGTTTCTTGGTGTATAATGCAGTGAAACTGCATGAGATCTTCAGCGTTTATGTTTTTTCCTTGCAGATGCTTTTTCAGCAAAGTAACTAGCCCGGAATTGACACCAATCATCGAAGGAGCACCGTCAGTCGCAACTCCCGATAATTTTGATAAGTCCAAATCAGTTTTTGAACACTCATCCAAAAGTACATTGAGTATATCAACTCCTTTGGTTTGACCTTTCAATGAACACATCCCGAATAACTCTTCTAAGACTTCAAAATCTTGAGTAACACCTCGTATGAATATGAGAAGTTGAGCTGTGGAACTAATATCAGTGCATTTGTCGAGTGCTAATGAAAAAAATTTATGATATTAGTTTTTTCAATTAATTGTTCCGCAATATTACCTGACAAAGACATAATTCGTCTTTGGATAGTCATACGATACGAGTCAGTTGAATTTTCTCAAACTTTTTTGTTGCTTCTGGACACATTTTCTTAGCGGCAATTTCTATGCATTCTTTTACAAAATCGCCATCATTGAAGGGGCGACTTCGCTTTGCTATCATTCGAGAAATTTCATAACTAACTTCTGTAGCTGTTTCTGAATCTTGAATGGGTTTTGTAAACATAGCTTGCTGACCAATAAGCTCCCGTTTTAAAGACAACATTTTTTGCTTTCTTAATTCGCCTGTAAACTTGGTAAAAGAAGGATGCTGCGTTTCATAGTGCCTTTTTACATTATATTCCTTAGCAATCGCAACAGAATTCTTGCAAATTAAACAAACGACTTTGTTATGCGACCATACAAAAAAGTATTTCTCAGTCCAAATTTCTTGAAACTGCCGATTTTCATCTTTAACCTTACGTTTTTTACTAGGTCCTGGCTTCTCCATGTTGCGTTCTAATCCTGGCTAGGATTAACACAGCACCTAAAAACAATTACAGTACCTACTTAAATTACCCATTCTTTTTTAAATTATCAAAAATAATTGATTAAATTCCTCAGAAATTTTAAGATTTTTATACAGATTTTATATCTGAAATAATGACGTAATTATTACAGTTAGATAAATTCTGATAAAAATAGTAATTTCTTTGTTTTATTTTAATATTTGGCCAACATTAAAGCTAAATTTGATTAAATAGGTAGGGAAACACTTATTAATAACAGAGTTTTACTTACGATTTCACAACACAATTATATACGACACTTGACGGGTTAACAGGAAATCTACGTTGAATGTGGATCAAAATATATGACACCGGCTAGTCGAGTTAAAATCTACACTAGAACTATTGCCTCCCCAAAACACTATTAAACTGCACTTATTCTCAATCACTTATTACTTCCCTTTGTATTTTCGCGCTTATTTCTTTCTGTTGACATTTCACTCAAATTAAAACCGAACTGTCGGTCGCTGCGGTTAGCGTGGCTTTTATACCGCGCATACGACTCTGGAAGCTTCGTGTATCTACTCGTACCTACGCGAACAATCGGGAATTCGGGACTATTGCTATCTCGCTTGCTCACACCGCGCTAGAAAATTCTTGATTTCTCTACTATTTTGAACTTTATATAAAGGCGGCAAGCGATGTTACTTGACTTAGCATTTTTGGGCGCCAGATTCAAATAGCGCGCGCGAGATTCAAATTACTTTTCGAACATTTTTTTTTTTTGTTTTTATTCTGGAATAGAATTAAATATTCTTCGAATGTACGAGAGTATTATTTTTGCTGTCGGCGGGCCACCAGCATTCGACCGGCGGGCCGCGGTCTGTGCATCCATGCTCTAGATCATCGAATTTAGCTTGATTGAACTGCGTCACTACTGCGAGTACTTTGAATTTTAATTACAAAACTTAAGGATGAGTGGACTTCGAGGACTTCAAATTTCTCTCAATTACTCGAAGACTTCGGGTCGCAATTCCTCGGTCCTACAGACACACTTAGGCCCCCTGGATTATTTTGATTTAAGCTTATCTGGAGTTGTACATACACAGGTTCCCAAAGCAGGGCGAGTTGAGGTTAATAGTCTTTACATGATGAAATAAAAACTGTCACAAGAATTTTATCCAAGAAATCCAATTTAATCGCATTATGCGAGGGTCTCCTTACTGTTGTATCTACCGTTCTTAACTATGCAGATATTATTATTTACTTCACTCTCGAAGTATTCAGGAATTAAATATTTGTATCGTGATTATGAGGAAAAGATAGCGGGGATGAACTGGCAGAAGGCTGCCCGGAATACTTTATGAGTTACAAAGGAATCAAGAAAATTGTATATTTAAATTAAAATGACGATGTCGCGTAGTCGCCCCGCCGCCGGGCCGCGCCACGCCGTGCCGGCCCGTGCGACTTCTCCTAGAGAGCGTAAATAATTTATCTTTCCGGTTACTTGCGTCAGTGATTTTAAGGAAATTTTAAATCACATTTGAGATTATGTTTAGTGGATATGATTCTCGTCGCGACCCGCTCCTGCTGAACGAGAAGCTTACCAAGAATATAGTACGCGGCTAAGATAACTTTTACAGTCATTTAAGTTCATGGATTTGGCAGCGATGCACCTGTGATTGAATTCACGAAGTTTACTCTCTGTGCATATAAATAATACAATTTAAATATATTTTTCACCGATCCGACCGGGTGTATTCTGCAATGTGTTGCCGGTGGATCGAAAAGCCACGCTTTGGGTGGCGGCGTCTGAACATGAACATATGTACTGGTATGTCCTAGCGGAGATCTTATAAGGAGTATAATTTATTTCTTTAGTTAAATTACCAATATGATTAAATAGCATCTAAAATGCGTACCCAACATTGCAAATATATTACAATTAAAAAATACGGAATAAATAGTTACGATTACAGTTTCATTGTTATACATTGGAAATATTGTTGAAGTTTTATACGTGACCGTACAAGTCATCAGTGGTTTGGAAAATGCGTGTGATGTGCGTGACGTGTCAGATTGGAGAGCAGCTCGCAGAGGCTGGGCCACGACGACCTTGTTCACAAATATGGGATACGACTTCCATCATTTTACAGAGTTCTTGCAGTTCGGTCTGCGAATCAAGTTTATGGATTCTTCTCATGCCACGTACCTACTAGAACTAACTAAAAATAGTCACAGCCGGTCGAGTGTTCTCAATCGGATGTCCATCGGCGACGTCGGTAATTGGTAATGTTGTGCACGTTGTTGAATCGCCATAGACGCAGGTCACCTGCGTCGTTCCGTTTAACAGTGTGAATTATTTTTAATTCCGGTAGCACCTCGAATATAGCGATACAAAATTAATTTAGATGATTTAGATCATCGACGCTGAGATCTCTATCTCTCACACGGTAAGCTGCCTTCTGTTGTCTCCTCTCCTTTTTTATCTTCATAAATTGTAAGCGAGTCCACATCTCTGGCGCGGCAGTATCTATTTGACCCATCGTACACGAACTTTAAGTGAAAGGTTCCACCTACACACTACGGCCGCTTCACTTATAGTCAAATTTTGATATGAATATAGGTTTTTTAACCGAAACGGGTCATCATTCATAATTTAATCAATCAATGTATAGTGTCGATGGTTATACAGACATAAAATATTTTTTATACAGGTGATACAATCAAATATACATATATATAATTGTAACCATATACATTCCTTAGAAACTATTCATCGACTGCTAACATTAGTTTTTGTCCACAACGATATTACAATGTCTTAATGTTAAACAATCGAACTGTTGTTACCACGTGACGAATGATTTAATTACGGAGCGTTCTGACGCTCGCGTCCTGTCTGTTTGTTATAGCGAAGGATCGCTGGCGAAGTATGTTCAAAAACAACACTACCGCTGATCCACAATCGTGCCGACGAATTCATTATATTAAAATAAATGCTAATTATGGCCCTGTTAATATTCCGGTGACTACACTCCCCCAGGTGCTCGATAGTCGGCTGTTAAAATAAAAAGTGTTATAATTGGTATTATTTGTAATGTCAAATAGAAACGTCGACGGAGGAGAGGGCGCTTAGTTCGCGGAGTGACGATAAATCTCTGTGGTATCGCGCTTCGCCGCGATACTTATGAAGTTCCCGCAAACAGCGCCGCATTCGTCTCGCGGCTATCTGCGCGGAACAATGGCTTGCCAAATGATACTTTTAAATTGTATACTCGCTTTAAAAGGAAGCTCTTAACTTAAATCATTAAGTAGATCCGTGGTGCCTGCGAGTCGGCAACATGCCCGAGCATTAGGAACGCTAACTTGAGATGAATGTCGGCACCCCAAATTATATAGTGGCAACCGTATTGATATACAGCGCAGCCTAATACTTGAAGTGCTCGTACAGGAGAGCTAATGCGTTCCATAGCTTCAAAAATGTAGGTAATAAATTATTTAGTGTGCGAACAAAATGTTTGCTATACGTACTACAACTACAATTGAATATATCAGAGTTTTTATTAACGATAAATCATGATCGTTAGTGAGTGTGAAGTATATAAGTATTTGTATATAATTACTGCAAGAAATGTATACGTCGACAACAGCAAAAAAAAAAAAACCCCGTACATGGAAGTAGATCTTCTCTTCTCGAACCGCCGAACACCGAGTAGGTCACAGGAGCACTTCACGCAGGTAGCGGCTCGTCCCGTCGGTCTCCTTCCGCCCCTCAGGTGAACGGTGAGGGATTTCATTACGTAAATAAACCGCTGCAATTGAGTAACGTCCCACGAACTAATTGAAACTAATCGAACCATTCCGAACAACAGTATATTACTCGCAGGGAAATATACGGCGAATCTAATGGAAGCAACGTTCACCGCCATTTTGATAATTTTGGAAATCATATTACAAGTCGACTTGTGTCATGTTTACTGTAAAATTTATAAGATAAGCCATAATAACAAATGTCGAGACTAAATATTTCGTACTCCCAAATCAATAGTTGCTTTACAATAGTACAAGTACAGTGGATTGTTGATGGCACAGTACCTCATGAATATCGAATGAATAACAGAATACAGCGAAGGTCTTAACAAAAATGTAAGCAAATTTCGTGGTTTGTTTATTGGATGGGAATGTGGATTGCATTTATGGAAACTCGCTGCGGTGACATTTCTTTAAATGCGTCGGCCTATACACACGCCGAAAAACATCCTTAGATTTATGTCTTGGGCTAATAAGTCACAAGTTATCCAAAGCCTAATCGAATTATGAATATATTTTTTTGGATGAGTATTTTTATCCCGATCGGTCGTCAAGAAAATGTCGAAACTGGTTCGTGATTACTTGTAATAATAGTACAACGATTGTGAACAAAGTGTCAAATATACTTGGTACTAGTTTTTAGTGACGACACGATCGAATCAGATTACGTTATAAATTGTAAAAAATATACCTAATAGAAAGGTGTAACGAGAAACCTTCGCGACTAGGTAGTATTTT